>NDFZ01004486.1:6340-19379 GCA_002192655.3 Mamestra configurata
GGCATACGCTTGCAGAGTGTGCAGCTTGGGAGGAGCCGCGCCGTGCCCTCATCTCTGTTGTAGGCGGTGACCTCTCGCTGCCGGCCGTAGTCCATGCTATGGTCGGCGGTGAGGAGTCCTGGGACGCGGTGGTCTCCTTCTGCGAGACAGTTATCGCGCAGAAGGAGGCTGCGGAAAGGGAGAGGGAGATCACAACCGCTCTCCCTGCCCGCAGCAGGCGCATCGGGCGTCGGAGGAGGGCATACGCTGCCCTCTTCCGGCCCCCCTAACTGGGTCCAGGGGCGGCGGACTTGGGGATGTCCGTCGCCCCCCATTCATCCGGACCCGAGGTGGCGGCGCGTGGTGTTCCCGTGCGCCCCTCTTTGACGTAGCGAGGGGAGTTAAACACCTCACTCCCCTCGCCGACGCGAGGTGGCCCGCAGAGGCGGGCCGGCACCAGCCGGGGATTGCGGAAGTCGCATACGTTCCCGCGATCCCCGGCGTAGGTGGGCGATGGAACACCGGGGTGGTTTTAGTCAGTAAGAGTCTGACAGACCCCTCCACCCGCCCCAGGGTGGAGGATTTCCATGAGGATTTCCCTCCGACATCAAAAAAAAAAAAGGTGGTAATCAGTTACTAGTTATGTCTTTATATCTTTTGAGTGGTATGTCAAACGATTTTATATTTAATGTATGTTATGCTTATAAAAATTAGTTATTTTAAAATTATATCAATCGTTTATTATATTAACTAACCGTTATTTTAAATAAAATTATAGCTTCCGTTGTTATATGTTGTAAACATTAGAGATTTTGTTGTTATATCATCTATTACTTACCCGTCCGAAAATCATTATCCATAACACGTTTGCTATAAACTTCGGTAACCATAATGTTCAAAATCCCGAAATAATGTTTCATATAATTATGTTTGGTTCTAAAAGTATTCTGTCATAATATCGAGTATTATAATAATTGAATCTCCTAATTTTACATGACCTAAAGTCAAATGTCTTAAGTATTGTGTTAAATAATGTATATTATTCGAAATGTTCAGTCGCGCAGTCTTGTCTGCTCTACCCCTAGAGTGTAGTTTTAAATCGCGTGGGACCGCCGGAGCCCCGCAGCGCCGGAGCCGTGACAGAAAACATGCCTGCTGCATGTTGCATGCTTGCTTGCATGCTGCGTGCTTGCTGCATGCTTGCTTGCTTACAAAAACCATATATGTTCACAATCAACTGCTTTATTGAGTACATGTATAATATATTTATTTATGTATAATAAAAAATTATAATGGAAAATCAGATATTTTTTAATTATAACAAAATAATATATAAACGTAAACACTAATTATCGAATAATTTAGTATTAGTTATAATTACTCATTTTAATTCGTGGACAGATTCTAACCTGTCAATTATTTTTTGTCTTTTTTATTGATTGAAATATTTTAACAAACGGATTTAGGACATATTATATTAAGAGATTTAAATTTTATGGCATGTGCTATTAAGTTCGGGTAAGTTATCATTCGGAAAAAAGATGATTAGGACAAAAAAAGTAATGGCTATTTAAATTATGGATAAAAAAGTTAGGTGACACAATAAAGAACCAATCAAAACCTATAGGATACTTTCCGTTGACCTAGTCTTGATATTTGGCAGGAAGATAGATGTTACAGTACAAGTACAGGAATAATTCTGAAAATTGGGAATTTGGTATACAAACTTTATTTTGGTTGAAAAATTGGCCGTGACGTACATTGATGTACCTATAATAATAATAAATTCATTTTATTTCAGACATTGTCCATACATTGTATAAAAAATAAAAGTCAGTAAAAACACATTACACCAAAATAATCAACAATAAATTAAATTGCTATCATACACATCGGAATTACATAAACAATGTCACAATTAAATTAAATTAATTAATTTAAATATTACACAAACAATTTTATAACAAAACTAGTGGCCCACCCCGGTTTGGCCAGGATATATATTTTTTTTCAAAAATTTCATTCATAAGTACCTTCTCCTGACAATACAAACACAACAAAAAAAGAATTAGCGAAATTTATCCAGCCATTCACGCGTTATGCCATAACCAAGGGAAATAGGGATTCATTTTTATATATATAGATTAGACATACCTACACAATACAAAACATAAAAACCTATGGTGGAACATTTCTTCATCAACAAAGTTAAGTTTATTCTCGAATCTTACCTACTATATTTTTGTGAGAATAATGAGAGTGCTTCCGCAGGTAATGAATATTCGGAAATAATCAAAACTCTTTCGGAACCCTCGGTGCGCGAGTCTGATTCGCACTTGTCCAGTTTTTTATTTTAAGTAGGGGCTTAGATGTGCATATGTCGTGATAATTAGTTGATAGATGATAATTACTTGATTCATTGATGATTCACTCGACACTTAGTATATTATACATATGTAGGTACCTAGTATTTAAAAAAGTTGAGTGATTAGTATATCTTAATCTTGTCAAACAACTGTCAAGTCCTGTTGAAAACATATCACTAAGTGACGAAAATGTTTGTTTTGGTTAGAACATATTGAAATGAGTCACTAATTTTAGGTATGAAGAATTTTAAGGTTGAAAGATGAAAAGGGAGAGGAAGTAGAAAAAACCGGACAAGTGCGAGTCAGTCTGTATCTTGGCCGCGGCGAAAGAAAATATGTATGTATTTTTATTTTATATGAAGAGTTGTTTTAGGAGATGCAGTGGCTAGGAATAGTTTCGAGCTTGATTAGGAGCCGACGCCGATATTGTAAACAGAGCAATGAATTACGCCTACGCTACTGCGCATAGGCCCGTAGCGATCAGAGACAATAAAGAATCCGTGGTTAGAGTGCGTTGCGTACATTCCAGCTGCCAGAGGCCAACAGTTAAAGACGTCACTTTCGCCTCGCACAGGTTTTGTCGCCAGGCATTTTGCCACTTACGTAAGCTGCCAGTCCAACATAAATGCGACATTGCGAAGACGCGTTGGCTGGCATCGTTTCGATAAAATGCATATTGATACAAGCAACAAGATAGCATTTATGTTCGGCGGCTTTCTTGGTGGACATTTTTTATCTTGCTCCAAAAAATATTATTGGCATATTTCTTCTTTGCATTTTAAAAGGAATAAGAGTCAACACAAATAATGGTCCTAGTTCTTCTTTTCCCTTCTCTTCTTCACTTCACGTATAAAAAAAAAAGATGACTGAAAACTTGGCCTTCAGATTGCTAACTGACGTGACGACCAATAAAACTACAAGGTTTTACCAACTTTATGTCAATCGTAAGGTAGGTACGTATTTTCTAAACAAATTAAATTATAGTAATTAAATGAAACTGTTTCCCCATAATATTAACTATTATACTTTTGATAACTAGAACAAAATAGAAATCGATAAATAGTTAGACATCAGTGGTCGATTGTCAGGATACGACATTCCTTGAAGTGGTGTGTGAAAAGTGACACGCAAGTTTTTTAAGGGAAATATCGACAATGGCGTCTCTATCAGCACGCTGAGTACTCAAGTACTCTGTGATATAAGATCAACAGTGTGTCATGGTATTGATTGGTGGTCGAAATGGTATACAAGTATAGATATAACGACACGACACAAAAATTTAGGCTTGATAGTGTATCATGAGCATTTCCGATTTGTGATATGATATCAGTTTAATTAGGCACAGAATGTATCAGTTACCTCAGATTATGTGAGTAGACGCTATACCATCGAGGTGGTTAAATTCTAGTCTAAACTTATAATTTAATAAAATGCTGCCCAGGGCTAGGAAAGTTTGCCAAACTGTTATTTATCCCAATCACCAACCTGATCTTCCTGTAGAATATCGTCTATTAGATCTGTAGTGTACTTCAAGGGCGTTTCTTACCCGTATTTCCACTCTTATCTGCCTTGTCTTATTTCCACTCTTATCTTAGCGTAGGCTGGTCTAAGAGCACGCATCCGATAAGAGTACGCAAGCCATAAAGTTGTTTACGATACATGGCTAACCTCAGTGTTATTTTGAAGTGCAAGCTAGTAGTACGTGAAATGGGAAGTAGAGTAGGGACTCTTTTTTCAGACCTTAAACTCCCATTCGGTTCATTGTGCGTAGGTGTCCCGGCTAAGTTAGACAGTTTAGCTATGCCCAGAAACACAGAAGTTTCCTGCAACCTTCATAGGCTTCGCGGAGTGACCTCGCCGTTCCGAGGATTTGTTCACGTTGGGTAGCCACGGCCTCGCATTCCAGGATGACGTGGGCGGCTGATTCTTCGGCGTAAAAGCAGCCCCTGCAGAGTTGGCTGTCCGTGGCGCCTATATTAAAGAGATGTTTGTTTAGCGAGTGATGCACGGTGGGCCTCCCATAGGTCAAAACCCACTATCAATGTCATAATTATGACCGTATTATCGTATATATCAGGGCTATCTACTTCAATTATCACTAATTTATCGATCTTGAAAGTGAATGCATCTCATTGTTGTTGCTCGCTACTTAACGGTGGCTCATCCGTTAGGTGTTTGTGTTCAGTGATTTCTAAGAATTACTAGTTATTTTGTTATTTTGTGTGATGGAATTCCAAGAATAGGGTGTGTTTTGTGAATATTTTTCAGTTTTTTTTTGGTACTTAAATTTTTAAAGAGCTGCAAAATTCTGCTCCTATTGGACCTCTCCTGATTTAGTTTAAAATGGTGGTACATCTATCTATTTTATGAGGAACATCATTCTAGCTGCCCCAATTTGCCCGCGCATTCTCAATATGTCTGCTACGACGCGTTGTAACAATTGCTATGTAACTTGATATTAATTTTATATTTTTATTTTAGGTACTAAAACCAAGGAGGCATTTATTTGAGCTGTGGTGTTCCCAGAATCCGCCCGATCGTAAAAAATATGTTTTAAAAGTTTTTTTATGGTCATTTAAGGATGCCAAAAAAGTAGATATTGCATCTTTATCACATCGAATTAATAAAGTATGTAAAATTCTTAAAAAATCTGGGTAGGTCAGCATGTTCCAAAGACTTAAATGATGAAAGAGTTGATTAAAGATTTAAAAGAGTTTTAAATGATTATTCTATTTGGTAAGACGAAAATGAATGTGTGGAACTGACAAGAAGTGTTGAACGGTGCCATTTACAACAACCGCAAAACTTTTCCGATCTTAGTACGCGGTCGTCAAAACGTAGACGATTAACAGAATTACTGATTTAAAAATTGTTCTTTGGAAACCGTGCGTCAATTAGTTCAAGAATATACATGAAAATCTCCCTGCTTCCGTCCACAAAGTTCTCATACATGGTGCTGATGTATCAGAATATGCTCTTTTATCCATTGGGGAACTTTCCGAGGAAGCAGCTGAATCTAATAACAAACATTTCAAACTATTCAGACGAGATTTGTCGCGAAAAATGTCACGTGAAGTTACAAAAATACAGACTTAATTAATCGACTTTTACTGAGTTCAGACTCCTTTATATCTGATCTTCGGAAACTTCTTCGAAAGAAAAGAGCCTTATACCTAAGGAAGGTATATGTATATAAATATTGAAGTTTTAAGCTGCATGGTTATTTAGACTTTTTATTGTGTATATATAATTTTATTTTTTTGAAATAATATAAAAGTTGTAAAAGAATAATGCAGGAAGAATATCGAATTCTGTTTATTGAAAACACATTGAATGACAACAATAGAGAAAATACTTTTTTTCTTGACCAGTGGGGTAGAAACACCCTTACAATCTTGCATGTTAAATTTCTTTAGCATCTTATCAATGTATGTTCTTTGAGATAACTTCATTCCATAATTATAATGGTGAATATTTATTCCCGTAAAGAAATTAATTTTTCCAAGATCTTTTGGTGAAAAATATTTTACAAATTGACATTTGAAATTTTCAAGCATTATTTCATCGTCGACGTATACAGCCCAATTCGAATTATCCATAGCATGGCTTTAGATAATTCGAATGTTGAAGTAACCAGTATGAATGCAGCAGAATGTTAATGTAATCAGCGGTTCAATCCTCCGAGAATATTCGCAGCCAATGATACATCGTCGATCTTCTTACCAATATCTTCAAGATCTTGAGCTGTACTCATAATGGGGTTGATATAATTATAATCATAACAACACAAACAAACATTTGTATATGTACGCTCTAAAAAGAGCCTTCGACCCATACCTTTATCTTCGTATGCTTTTTGTAAAGCATTCCAAGCCTTCTTAGCGTTTTTCGCATTCATCACATGCGATATTGTACCTTACGGATTCAAGTCAGGACTAAGGGCTGGTCAATCTAGTGTGGGAATCCCGACTTCTTTCAGGTACTGTCTAGTCACTGCAGCGGGGTGTCAGCTGGTATTATAGTGCATTAGCGGGAAATCTACGCCAATAAACCAGTAGCGGAGCACATGGCCTAGCAGAATGTCGTTAATGTCTCTCTACGGTTAGCCCCCGACCTCTACCAGGTATGAATATCAGCTTCGTTTTTGCTTCAATAGGAATCCCTGTCCACATCATCACCACCGTATGCCACTGTTTCCACAAAACAGCATTGTGCGAATCACTCCCCCGGTCTCTATCGACTCTCCGTCAACTTAACAACAAATTTAAAATAATATGTGTGAATCTACTGAATCCATTTAGTCGTAATTTGGTACACTAAGAACTTCTGTGACCCAAACACGGACGCTTAATGTGAAGAAGAAGGCTTAATATGGCCCCACGTCTTAAAGTAACTAAAGATATTTAAAAAATGATAACAATATGTGTATAAATATTGCATATACCGAACCCGCTCCTTACAGTTTAACATATTAAAAAGATGCTATACAAATTCGGTCAGGTGCAGTTATTCTGTCGAAATAGCTGCCGCCCGCAATCTAAAGAGATTGCAGAAATACCTGTAAGAAATCATGGTTTTATTGTAACACAGTCATAACGTTCACCTTTCTACACTGTTCTATACAATCTGAAACAACTCCATCTACATATTTCAAATTATTTTTTGAATTAGACCATTAACAGGCACTTTTGAATTGTTAAGTCAGACAGTCCATAGAAGATGAAGTTAGTTGTGCAGTGTCCAAAGCGCAGGTCCGTTTGGGGAAGAATGTGCAAGAAAACAGTAATTATAGTTATAAATAATGGTTACATTTAACATTGAAAATTACACGATAAAACTAAATTCGCCCACGTCCTATAGAAAAAGAAAGTATCTCAACAAAATGATAAAACCAGCCAAGTGCGAGTTGGACTCTCACACGAAGGTTTCCCAAAAAGAAAACCGAAAGAAAAAACACGTTTCTTGTATGGAAGTCCCTTTGATTTTGTATGTTCATTATTTGTTATTATAGCGGCAATAGAAATACACTGTGAAAAGTTCATTCAGCTCAGTAACACATGTTCATATGAAAATAGGTATGCCAAATAACATATATTTGGATGAGGGACTCGTTTTTACAAAGTAGTTTTTACAACTCACTGATCCTATTTATTATACTTATTGACTTGCTATAACCTACTAATTAAAATCACAGAAGTAGATAAAAGCTTATTCTAATAATGGCACTTTTAACATCAGTCTTAGTTAAGCAGTCTTAATTATTAGGTAATTGGAATTATCAACCACGTCTTTCTTTTGAAATATATTTCTTTCATTTTTAATTTCCACAGAGCATACTTGTCTGGATCTTTTCTTATGTTTTCCATCCTTCTTCGTTCTGCGAGTTTATTTTTCTCCTTCTTTTCTTCTGTTGATAGTGGCATATTGTTGTTACCTGCAATATCAAAATAAAATAATAGATAGAGTTTGACTTATTAATAAATAGGTTTTAAGATTGTTGATACCGAAGAATGTCAAAATTGCTATTTAAGTAGTACTGGATCAATTTTATTACCTACTTTATTGTTAGTAATAAATACACTGTTAGTTAATGATTGTTAATTAAGAAATATCAAAAATATTATGTAGAACAAGTATACTCCTGTGATTTTTGAGTTATTTAAATGGTTATTTACATCGCTAAGTAAATATATAACAAATAAGACTAGAACTACACTGACTTGTGCCCAGTTAAAAGCACTAACATACGCTCTACTGACATGGATAAGGAAAATTACGCAACAAAAGTGCTCCTTGCTGGAAAAGGGAACAACTAATTTATTTTCTGATTCATATGGGGTTTTGAACATATCAGTCAGGCACAGATGAATCATGATTTTGCCTAAAATCATACATAAGTCATCACATACACAGACTTCAGTATTGTCATTTTTCTACACGAATCTATAACCCAAAAGCATCACACAAAACTCAGATTGAAGTTTTAAAACAACAAAATAAATTTTATAATGTAGGCATTGTAATCAGGAAGCTACTTGAACCAAGCACAGATGAATCAGATATTTTACCTTCGTTACACCGGGATCTAAGCCAACCAGCCGCACGTCCGCCTTCCAGCTCGTCGGTTGCACGACTGGCTTCCCCCCGCGCGGAATCCCAGACACATTGTTATTACTCGATCAAGTACGGTCAAGCGCAGCTTACTCCACATTAATCAGTATTATACGACCACAGATATAGATAGACATAGATAACGCAAGAGCAACTACTTCGCGTGCCTAGCTTACGTACAAAAATCGTAAGTGGTCACTTTCGCGCTCAGTCTGCATAGCGCGGCGGTGTATAGCGCTAGTCGGACGTCAGATAAAAATATTAAAATGGTTAATTGTGCTGTTATAAATTGTATAAACTGTACAAATGCGAGGAGAAAAAATAAAGTAAACGTTTCCTTCCATCGGTAAGTCATTTTGTGATTAATATTATGCGTAATTAATTTAAAAATCAATTATTTTCAATCTAATACCCTCAATAATACCTGGTAATACCAAATTTGAGAAAAACAAGACATTCGTATTACATTGCGGCTTTGACTTGGAGCGGTTGATGAGACAATCTGTTTTAACATGTGATGAATATCGAAACAAGCGATACTATCGTATATCGCTTCGGTTTTGTAGTACAGGGACTTTTATAAAAGTTTCTGTCAATTTTAGCGATTAGTGCTGTTCATCATATGCAACACAAATCGATTCTCAAGAATCGATTTCGGAAACAGGAATGATTTTGTACTCGTTTAAGTAGATAATTTTAATAAATAATCGGAACGTTTCGTGATTTTTTAGTTTTCCAGATGAGCCCAAATTAAAACAAAAATGGGTTGAGGCGACGGGAAACAAAGATTGGTTCCCAACAAAGCATAGCACTATTTGTTCAATACATTTTGAGGAAGCAAGCTTTGTTGAAGGGAAAAAGCAACGAATATTGACAAAAGCAGCATATCCGACTGTTGATGTACTGAAGATCACAACTGATGAAATTAGTTAATTGATAAGTATATTATTATGTACCTTCAAGCTTTTAGAAGTGTAGGTATAAAGTTTTAAATGTTTAATTTTACTTGTACTTGTATCACAGAATATAGATCCAAAAGTGACGCCAGAAAAAACTTCGTTATTGCCAAAAAAGGGGAAATTAGAAAAGGTACTTTATTGTTAAATATATTTTTATAGGTGCTTTATTTTATTACATACAAGACCAGACAATAGTCAGAATGACAAAATTTATAGTAGTGTACCTAGGTACTAATTTATGTTTTCTTGTGTTGTTTATCTTGTTATTATTATTAACACGCCATATAATACAAGCTAGCTGGTCTGTAAACATTTGAGGGAGATCTCTGTTCAGCGATTAAGGTCTTTCAACAGCTGACATAATAATAGTGATTGTTTTGTTTATAATATGATTTATGTTTCAGGATGTCAACGAATTACATGAATCAAACGAAAACACTCCAAAAAAAGATATTAAATTAAATTTAATCATTTTCTAAATTGTGGTCAGTAATCATGACGTCATGATCATTTTCATCAACATTCACGTGGAGAGTTTTTTTCTGCTTCTGCCTACGTCTGTAATATGCTCTCGAAATCTTACACCATTGCTCTCGCTGTTTTTGCTGTTCATCTATGCTTTTGTCTTTAATACCTATAACACTCTTTTTTTTCTTTTTCTTCAAGTAATTTTCTTTATCTCTTTGTTTTCGTAGCTCATGTCATTTTGAATCTATTTTAGTTTTATTATAACTTATTTTACTTGCTTTTAGTTTTGCTTCCAAAGTTTCTTCTCTGGATTTTTTCTTTGTTTCCGACATTTTGATAGTCTACAACAATTACAAGAAATAATTAGGGAAATATTAACAATTTAGTAAAAAATATATATTCCTAACTGCCTAATAAGCAGATCAGGAATTTTTTTTTTCCTCTGTTTATCTCATTCCTCTGTCTATCTCATTACTCTGTCATAAAATCGATTCATAAATCGATTTGAACTATTCTTAATAATGCTTTACTGTACACAATTACTCAATAAATAGTATTCGTATAGTAATTGAGAAATGGAATTGTATAGTAATTGAGAAATGTAATTGAAAAATTTTCACCCAGCAAATCTTTGAGTGATAGAAAGAAATGAAAAAGCAATTAAGTAAACACTAGAACTAAAAGAATTAGATCAAAATACTTACCTTATATTTAAATATAAGGTGTTTTGATCGAATATTTACGTGTTTATAATGGTAAACTTACTTGAAATTATGGCAAAGGTATCCAAAAACTATCACGTCGACGGAACGCAAGCGCTCGATCACGCAACCTCACTACAGACTTTCAGCGTACTGCTGGCTGGGTGAGCGGCGAGCGCTAGTTCAAGGCGGGGTGGGGCGAGGGGGGTGCCGTACGCGGTGGCATCTTTGAATCGATTTGATTTTCCCATCACTAAATAGTACTTGTGACGTCATAATTGGTAGTCAAAAAATGGCACGCTTGGTTTTCATACAGATCGTGATACTTGCGTTATCTATGTCTATCTATATCTGTGTATACGACGGACACTTCTTTTTTACTTAATTGTAAACACACTAACGTGGTTATAACTTATACATATTTTTTTTGTAAGAGGTCAATTCATTGCCTTTCGATATAACTTTAATTTATATTGATGAATTAAAGGGAAATTGCGACATCAACCATTTTGATCCGGAAAATGGCAAACGGACGCCCTACATGAATCAGGAGAACAAACTTCAAATATTTTAATTTTGTATCTAGACAGCAATTATTAAAAAAATATTTCTATAAAAAATTATAACATGCCGTTTTGTTAGTTGGTAACAGAAATATACACATAGACATCGAAAATTTTGATCTGAAGAACTACCCATATACTTGTACTGTAAGACCTATCTTCTTGCCAAATTTCATGACTCTAGGTCAACAGGTTTGATTCCCTTGCGAGCGTCAAAACATGCGCCATAAAATCTTTAGATTGCGTTGCCTTAGAAGTTTGATATTTGATAATAATTTGATACGGCTCAAAAACTGCCGAACCGATTTGAAAAAATCTTTCACACTTAGAAAGCTATATCTTCGCTGAGTAACATAGGCTATATTTGATTCCAGAAAGAATTGGGGACCCTGCTAAAAACTTGAATTATGTAACCCAAGGTGTAAAAAAAATGTCATAAAATGTCTTTCATTTCATGCGCTGCGAAAATTTTTGATGATACATAAAAATAATGTACTACATAATTAAAGTACTCATTATTACCTAGAAGATAGAAGATAAAATAAACCCCTTAAGGGGCGAAAAGGGGTGATGAAGTTTTAGGGGAGAACATTATTGCTTACTTCAATTAACGTGGGAATTGGTTTGAAAAAACTAAAATTGGGATAATTGAAACAGATCTAAAAGTTTTTTGCAAAGTCAACCCCTGACGAGGTGAACGGGTTGGATAGTTGCGCTGATCTAAAGACCACAGAATCAGCAGAAGAAATGGCTGGGTAATTAATGAAAATCGTTTTCAAAAAGGGTTAGAGCGGGCGTTGAAGTTTGTGGAGTACCTACTAAATCCGCGCGGACGAAGTCGCGGGCGAAGTGCAAATAAAAAATTAAATGAATTTATTTCAGGCATAGCCCATAATTATCACATAATACACTTTAAAATCACACATTAAAAAAATACAATAGAATTGGATATGGCATGTCAAATTAAACCAGCTATTTAGCCACCTAAGGAAGTTATTTAATTATTGAAGTTTTAAGCTGCATGTTTATTCAAGACTTGATTGTGTAAGCTGTAAATATCATTTCATTTGTTTAGTTTTGTCAAATCATAACATAATTTCATATTGAATTATAAGTTGTAATAGTATTTTATTCATGACGGTTATGTATTTAGCTTAAATCGTTAAGAATTTATTGATTTAACAGCAATTAAATTGCATTTCGGTATCAAGTTGTTCCTCAGCCAAACCCCGAGAGGACCTGCGTCGCACGAAACGACAGGGAGCCGTGACTTCTCCCGAGCCAGAGGTCGAGTACCAGCCGGATGGCCTCGATAGTGACGGGGCCGGCGGAAGGGCGTGAGAGCCTGTCCCGCCATTCTACCACGAGGACCTCACGTTTCGCTGCATCAGTCGCTCGCCGCGCGCCCGCGCATATGGGAGTGGCTCCCAAATGCAACTCCAGGGCAGGGAGTTAAAGGCGAGGAGACACCGCCAAGACGACCCTGCCCCGGGAAACCGCATCCTCCGTCGTGAGGGCTCTCACGCACATGATGGCGTCCACCGTTGAGCGCCCAATGCGGAAACCGAACTGGTTCTCCGTCAGATCCGGCCCCACCCTCACCAGGTGCCCGACGAGGTAGTTTGCAATAACTCTTTCAAAGACCTTGCTCACCTCGTCGAAAAACACGATGGGCCGGTAAGTGGACGGTGAGTCCGCAGGGCGCCCAGGCTTCTTAATGAGGACCAGTTACCCCGTCTTCCAACGAAATTGAAACTGGCGTCTCTCCAAGCATGCGCTTAAGAACCCCCTTAGTCGAGGCCCGAGAGCCTCCAAGGCCAGGACCCAGGCTTTCCCAGGTAAGCCGTCGGGTCCTGGGGCGGTATTTTTGGCCTTCAGCCTGTTTACCGCCA
>NDFZ01004486.1:23202-74813 GCA_002192655.3 Mamestra configurata
AATTTGTCGGTTAAAAAAATTGTTCCTCAAGATGCGTCAGTTTAATATAAAAGATAAAGTTACATTGATTTAATACTGGTGACACACTTTGAAATGATTCCGTGTTTTATTTAATATAGGTATAACTAAAGAATACTTATTATTAAGATATGGGTCCATAAACTATTAAGAAAAAATTTAATACTGGTGACATATTTTAAAATGAGTCCGTATTTTATAAAACACGTGATGTTCACGTTCTTAGTCGTTGACGCATGCTGATATCTGTCTCTGTCTCGTAAAAACTTTTGCCGAAACGTTTGTGTGTGAAAGAGACAGATATAGGTTTAACTCCGCCTTGAAACAAGATATAAAAAAAAAACCGAGATCGGCCCAAAGAGGGCGTTAAAATAAACTTCTTGGTATACTTAATTCAATTTTGACCGAAACACTAATCGGTCAGTATATTATTAAACGTGCGAAATATTTATAAAAAATATTATGCGGCTCGATCGGCAAGTCACACCGACCCTTGCGATTTGAGCGATTTCGGTGGAATGCTGAATGCTAACAGGTGGATAAAAAAGAAAACAGAAAAAAAACAATCTAACAAAAATTTTTGATTATTTGCTCAGTTTTTAATTCTTAATTGTACCCCAAACTTTACTCAAAGTTCAGTTTTCTCCCATCAAACCCCTCAACTTGATAGAGAGAGATCACATTAGATTCAGTGTTCAATGATTTATGCAATATCTACATGAATAAGTACAAATATATTAAAAAAATATTGAGATACAAATAAAAACCAATATTTATCAACATTATGTCAATGTGAATGGAAGTGCTCTTTAATTTTCCTCTTTAAGACATCCAGAGAAGTGTGTCACGTAGAAAGCGTGGGAGAGAGTTCGAAGAACGCACTGAAGTAACAAAGAAGGAGCCATCATATCAGCTGGAAGTGTGACGCGGAGGATGGAAGAGAAGTGAAGGACGAAGGTATTGCGAAGAATTTTGATTGTGCAGCATAGTACAGAGAAGGGATAGGGTAAGTACGGTACGGGTATCTCGCTGGAGCCAAAATAAAGCGGATGCGCAAATTGTACAGTCGTTCGATTTTGTTTAGAAGTACGTCGTAACATCTAGAAAATCGGCATCGGCAAAAGTAAACTTTTTCGGAAACCTTTAAGAGACTCACGTATACTATATGTATACTGATAAAACTATCTCTACTTCTGGGATAGTCTAATAAAACAGTTTGTAAGGACACCCATTTTAATTATAACGGGTGGTTAAATTTCAAGGGCCGATGTTGATTTTTAATAAAACACAAACTATTCAGGAAATTATTGTAATTTTATTTTATTATGATATATTGGTATTACTCAATTATGTATGGAACAAAATATCGGCCAAATGGGCGCCGCGACCACGGCGGCACACCTCCATCCGATGGTCCAAATTTTCGATGACCCTGAGGCATAATGGAGGTTCTATGCCGTTAATGTGCCGAATTATCTCATCCTTTAGCTCTTGAATTGTTGCTGGCTTATCGACGTACACCTTTTCTTTCAAATAACCCCAAAGAAAAAAGTCCAACGGTGTCAAATCACATGATCTTGGCGGCCAATTGACATCGCCATTACGTGAGATAACACGGCCATTGAATTTGTTGCGCAAAAGAGCCATTGTTTCGTTAGCTGTGTGGCAAGTGGCACCGTCCTGCTGAAACCACATATCGTCCACATCCATATCTTCCAATTCGGGCCATAAAAAGTTCGTTATCATCTCACGATAGCGAACACCATTCACAGTAACTGCCTGACCGGCCTCATTTTGGAAAAAATACGGCCCGATGATGCCGCCAGCCCATAAACCGCACCAAACAGTCACTCTTTGTGGGTGCATTGGTTTTTCGACAATCACTCTTGGATTCTCATTCGCCCAAATGCGGCAATTCTGTTTATTGACGAATCCACTGAGGTGAAAATGTGCCTCATCACTGAAGATGATTTTCTTCGAAAATTGATCATCCACTGTTGCCATTTCTTGCCACCATTCTGCCCATTCACGACGTTTGGAATGGTCAAGAGGCTTTAGTTCTTGAGCCAATTGCACCTTGTAAGCGTGTAAATGCAAGTCTTTATGCATAATGTTCATCAACGACGAGCGTGAGAGGTGCAATTGTTGGGCACGACGACGAGTTGAGGTGGACGGCTCTTCAGCCACACTATCGCGAACAGCAGCAATATTTTCTGCAGTACGAGCTGTACGAGCATGCACTGGTGTTCTCACATCTTCTACAGACCCGGTTTGCTCGAATTTTTTCACGATTTTTGCGATTGTACGCACATTTGGACGATCAAATTGACCAAAAAAATCACGAAGTGCACGATATGCATTTTGATTTGAACGCCCATTTTCATAATAAGTCTGGATAACTTTAACACGTTGTTGGATTGTGTATCTCTCCATGGTTCAAATTGAGTAAGTCTGAAACAGAGAAATGTCAAATAAAATTCGGAAAAAAACTTGGCGTTTAGGTGTGGTTCACATTCAACATCGGCCCTTACAATTTAACCACCCGTTACAATCCATTATTTATATAAGTATTATACAATATACAGTCATCTATTACACTTCTGTCGATCTGAAAAAATAGTAGAGAATATTTAACGCAAACAAACTAAACATAGCCTTCGGTGACAGTCCACTGGCACCACTGCGGGGTGGTACAGCATCCAGGTAATGTTTCTCATAAATTTCTTCCCAGAAGCGAGTGCGTTCTTCCAAGAGTACCCCACGTAGTTCTAGCGTCTCATTCAGCACCATGTGTGGTGACCTGTTTGCGCCTGCTGCCGGCCAAGCAGGCAGCGACGAGTCAGCAGGTACTGGCATCCTAGAAGATCAAATCGGACTTAGTCATATTTCTAGACAGAGCGCTTATCAGTAGTTACATGCAGGTTCATAGATCAATCAAATGACAACATCGCAATACTCGATAAAATGTGGGTGACCGCTGATTATTGTTATCTTAATAAATTGATACCAAATGACTGGAAAAGTTTTGGATAGTGATAAAAAATTAGGCAGTATGTTAGAAAAATCTAAACTAATATCGAAACTTCTAAATCTAAATCTAAACTAATATATTATACAGGAAAGGTTTATTTAAAAACTACTAAACCGTTTTTTTTTTAATTCTTTCGCCATTAGAAAGAATTAGAGATCCCTACAAAAATTGCAATAAATAAAGAAACCCAAAAGTAGCAAAATTTTGCCTAATAAATTCAGTATTTGGCGTGCGCTAAGAATTTTATTGAAACATAAAAATAATATACAAAATGATTAAAGTGTTAATTTATCCCTTAAAAATGTCCGCGAGCGTATATGTCTAACTGTTATGGTTAAGTCACAATGAACGCTATTTGTTTAAATTATTCAATCAAACAAAACCTAGGTAGAATGGAAAAGTGGTGATTTTGGTATCATGATATTAAGGGTGCGCCAAAGTTCACCGAAATTTTCAACTCCGATAGTTGGAAATCCGAAAATGTTCTTCCTAACATTTTTCATCCTAACAATCACAATTCCTAACTACTCTGTCTCTAACGTTCATAATTCCGAAGCATTCAACTTCATAATGTCAGTAGCAATAAACATCTATTATACTTTTATTTGTTTTCTCAACATAACCATCTTTTACACTATTATTCAAAGTCATATCTTTTTTGTTTAGATTTATTTTTATTCATAAAAATCAGTTTTTTTGTTTCTTTGACGATATATTACTTGTCTCAAGTTCAAGTTTGTTGGCATATTAGCACGTATACTTGAGGAAGTGCTTGCTTCACACTCACTAATTATATGAATTCGTTTTTAAAGCGTCTGCTTTACTTTTATTTATAGCGGTGTGTACCTGCAAAGATATCCATAGGTTAGGTTAGAACTGTGAACTACGCGCGAGCGGTGCCGCGGCAGCGGCCGGCGAGCGCTACCTCGAAATTGGTCGCAAAATTTTTCTAAGTATTTTTTTCATAATGCCCCCAAGACGACACTCTGACCTGATTTTCATTCATTTAAGACATAAATCAGTGAAACGGGTAATTATGTTTAGGTACATTAATGATATTATTAATTACAATTTTCGGAAACATGAGTGTTATGAACATCGCCGGTAGCACTACAAATAATATGAATGAAAACTTTAGGATGAAAAATTTTAGGAAATGTGATCATTCGGATTACAAATCATTCGGAAGAACAATTTCGGGTAAAGAACTTTAGGTGACCCAATATGGACCCTGATATTAATCCTTATCCTTTTAGATTGTTTAATAATTATGGTTGATTTTGTACATGTAAATTACACTTCAAATTATTTAATTTGACCTTTCGTTTAAAAGTTATAGTTATGTATTGTGGTATATAAGCAAAAGGTCACTCACTGATTTTGTTCACGAAATATCAGTAACTACTTGATTTATGAAGATGATATTTGACACGTAGGTAGATTAGGCTGGCAGGCACTCACTGGACACGGCTGTTTCGGGAGGTACCTATTTCGGATTTAGTAAGAGGACATGCCTGGGTGAGGTCTGCCCTGCTTGGGCTGAGCACTGCCGTGTCCTCGTCAAGGCGATCGGCGGCGGCGACCTGTCGCGTCCGGCCCTGGTTAAATCCATGGTACGGAGCGAGAAGGCTTAGGAAGCGGTCACCTCCTTCGAGGCGAAGCAGTAATGCTAGCGAAGGCGGAGGTGGGCCGCGCTAGGGAAAGACAAGGTCTTTGCCCCAATCGCTGAAACAGGAGAAGACGCCCAAGACGTCGGGAGTCGCCGGCCGCCGTAGGCACGGGCCTGCGGACGACGAGCGTTGGGTGGCTCGCTGTCCGATCACCACCAGGCCCGGGTCTATGGCGCGTTGTTTTCTACGTGCGCCTCAAAGAGATGTCAGCATAGGAGATGGGGCCCGCTAGGGCCAGAGCCTGCCAGCGTTGCGGAATTTGTACGAAAGAGTCACCGCGGCGCTGGAACGCAAAGGGCTTTAGAAGGAACATGGATGGGTTTTATTCAGTAAGAGTCTGACACGCCCTTCCGTTCCAAACAGAGGGGAAGAAGTCATTTGATAATCCATGTGAACTACCTACCTATAATTACTGTATTTATTCTAGTGTAACGGCAAGTTATTATTTTGGGTAAAAAATCACTGGTCAGTATTTTTTTTTTGCTTGTATATCTTGGGTTAGACGTACTGAACGCTGTGTTAAAATTTGTCTATTTTAATGGGACCTTATATATTAAAGGTTGCTCACCCAGTTGTGATAAAATTGTGCCATATTTCACGAACCACTTTCCTCATCTTCTGATATTCGGGAGTCGCAAGACTTTCATTTACACCTCCCAAGTTGTCCAGCCAAGCCACAGTCTGAGCGCAATGATCAGCTCCTCGCACGTCAGTGTGAATCACCGGGGGAGTGTTCTCGTCCACAAAGGAATATTCATACAAATATACTCGGTTGTTGCCGGCCTCCGCATGCAACTTCGCAGCCCAAAGCATAGGATGAGTAAACATGACATCCGAAAAGAAGTCGACGTATTTTAAAACATTGTCATTGCTAACAGGATTGTCATTGAAATAAAATTTCCTTATCTTATTGGCTACTTCTTCTCTTTCTGCATCAGATTCAAACTGAAGGTCAGGTGGCAGAAAATCTGAAAATTTTTCATTCATTTTCTGTTTCCAAAGTTCAAAATGAGTAATGCGCAGCAGGCCTTCCATATTAGCGAAACCATACAACATGGGTAACTTTTCATAGTCACCTTTCTTCAGTATGCTCAGGGGAGATTCTGTAAGAAATGCATCTTCTGTGTCTCGCTCCACACATGGTGAAAACATAAAAGTGGAATCAGTTCTGTCATCAAACATATCTGCAGTCAATAAGTCCATTGGAGCCGACTTATAGAAATTTCCTAAAGCGTCGTCTACGTCGGCAAATTTCAGATTCCTGGCATGAGTTTTTGCATTCTCAAGAGGATCCCTCTGGATTGAAAATACGGCAAGGTTCCCAGCGCTTTCTGGTATGAGTCGATGGAACAATCCTTTGGCCGACTTAGAAAGCATTATAAGATCCACTGACGCGGAACCTGCACTGCCACCGCCAATGGTGACGTCATTAGGGTTACCGCCAAAGTTGGCGATGTTCTTTTGTACCCAGCGCAGTAGCGCCACCTGATCCTTCATGCCAGCATTGCCTGGTGCGTCGTCAGTACCGAGACAGAGAAACCCGTGAATGCCGAGACGGTAGTTAAACGTTATCATGATAAAATCTTTCTGTTGCCTCACTAGCTCTGTCCCTTTATCAAAACTTCCAAAACCTAAAATAAAACCGCCTCCATGAACATAAACGAAGACTGGAAGGTTTTTTTCAGTTGTGTCCGGTACCAAAATGTCAGCAACTAGACAATCTTCTTTCATCACTACCCTGTCTGGGGATATCCCGGCAACAATTTCGTTCTGTGGGCATATGGTACTCACTTCATCAGTGGCATCAAACGTTTCTGACCTTTTTGGAGGTGGAAGAGGTGCCTGAAAAGAAAAAGTTGTGTTTATTGGATTTATATTGAACTAGCTTTTTCCCGCGAGTTCGTGTCGCGCATATACCGTATTTTCAGTTCCCATAGGAATTTCGGGAAATCCTCTCTTAGTGCCTACGGTGTATAGGGAAGCTACATGCCAAATTTCAGCTTTCTGCGACCAGTAGTTTCAGCTGAACGTTGTCTGTCAGTCAGTAAATAAACTAAACGAACCTGCACAAATCAGATAATTTTTACGATTTTAGACTCAATACCCTATCAGAGACTTGTAAGACCTTTTTCATGTTCGCAATTGAACCTAAACTCCTAACGAACGACAAAGCTGTTAAATTCGTGTTAGCCATTCAGAACACGCGTCATCAGCGCCACGCCATCCTTCGACCAAGTAGTAAACTAACAAAATATTTGTTTAATTAAACGCCCATATGTAACGATAAGGTATAATAATGGTCACTTTTATTTTGTACAGTATTAAAAGTTTCACAAATAACAATTTATATTGGTGTTATTTTCATGCTTACTTGCATTTTTATTTTTTCTCAATAGCTGGCGCCAGAAGTCAGTCAGCGCGACGCTAGGCGCTCTATGAAGTTTCTTAATAAACTTAAAAAAACAGTATATTTTGATTTTGTGACGCTAAATGTTACTCGGTATAATACTTAATATTATAAATACCTAGATTTCTATTACAATCAGTGATTTTTGCGTGATGCAGCCACACAGATTATTTTTGTGTTCTAAGTCTTTTTCCTAATGTTTCTCTGTTATATTTATGCAAACATATTCAATGTACAGACCTGGCAAGTCTACGATTTTATTAAAATATGTAAAAAGATAAGAAGATAAATTGCCTGTATGTTTGCGGGTGTAGATTGCGCGAATTTGGATCCATTGCTCGTTTGGTTAATTCTCTAGTATTTTGGAGTTAATTAGCGTGAGGTTAAGGAAGGCAGTTTCATTCTCTATGCAGAGCTGATTTTAAAATTGACGGAATGTTCCATTACCACCCCGACATATAGTCCTCCTGACCGATTTCGGCCATGGCGACCACACTCAACCGAGACTAGCCATCGACGCGGGACATATTATAGTGCACAAGTATGTGCGCAAGCACAGGTGCACTTCCTCTTCCATCACTTTCATATTCCGATGGGACGGCAATCCGACACGACTGGAGAGAGATCTGGCGCAGGATCAATGGCTTAACGTGCTTTCCGAGGCACGGGGGTGTCACACCACCAACTTCTAAACTCCGGGCTGTCACTGAGAGATTTCCATTCGAAAAATCCAATGACACTTGTCACCCGGACATAATAAGGGTAGGGAAGATATAACACAAGGAGCTTTAGAATGATTGATTTGATGATTGTCCTGTTCTTATTATGAGGTGTACAATAAAGTATATAATAAATAAATAAATAAATAAATAAATAAATAAATACACACAGAAACTCAATGTGCAGTCTTAACCACTAGACACTTCGCAATATCAACACTCTCGAATAATTTCAATACCTTGAATTTGTTGACGCCAACAGGAGCTGAGGCGTAAGGAATGTTGAAGAACTCGTATAGTTGTCCGCTGGAATGCTTGCGCCCGCGCACTGGCCCTTGCTCCGTTTCCACAACAAGCCATTGTTCATCAGCCAGAACAGCCGTTACGAACAGAAGAATCACACAAGTCCACCACTCCATCGCTCCAGTTCGACTGCTTCCAATTTTAGTGTGTGTGTGATAGCAATAAATATCAACTTAAATCTATATCTGTGTTCTTTTTATCTTACATTTTTAGGGTACCGTACATCAGTCGGCAAAACGATTCCCTTATAGGATCACTTTGTTGTCCGTCTGTCTGTCTGTCCGTCTGTCAAGACCCTTTTGTCTCAGGAACGCGTGGGGAAATCAAACTGAAATAAATATCAAATACTCAAGTCTGAACTTCTAAGTCTACCCAATCTAAAGATAAGGCCGTTTACGGCAGATGTTTTGACGCTCGCAAGGAAATCAAAACCTATAGGATACTTCCCGTTGACCTAGAGTCATGAAATTTGGCAAGAAGATAGGATGTTACAGTACAAGTACCTACACTAGTACTAAAGTAAAGTACGAAAATTGGGAATTTTGTAGTATAATCATATAAAAAACATGCTTTGCGATTATAAAATCATATTTTCGGTTGAAGAATTGGCCGTGGCGTACATTGATGTACCTATGGGGGAACAGTTTTTCAACAAAAAAGTCAAGTTTACTCTCGAATCTTACCTGCTCTATTTTTGTCAGAATTATGAGAGAGCTTTTATAGTTTATAAACTTTCCTAGGTAATGTATACTCGGAAAAAATCAAAACTCTTTCGGAACCCTCGGTGCGCGAGTCAGACTCGCACTTGTCCGGTTTTTTTTTATTTTGAGTAGGGGCTTAGATGTACATATTATGTAAATAGTTGATAGATGATAATTACTTGATTCATTAATGATTCACGCGACACTAAGTATATTATACATATGTAAACAGTATGAAAAAAAAAATTGTGATTAGTATTATCTTAATCTTGATAAACAAATGTGAAGTCCTGTTGAAATCATACCACTTAGTGAAGGAAATGTTTGTTTAGAACATATTGCAAAGAGTCACTAATTTTAGTTCTGAAGAATTTTAAGGTTGAAAGATGAAAAGGGAGAGAAAGTAGAAAAAAACCGGACTAGTGCGAGTCAGACTCGCGCACCGAGGGTGTCACCAATCAAGTCTTGATTTTTTCCGAGTATACATTACCTACGGAAGTTTATAAACTATGAAATCGCTCTCATTATTCTGACAAAATTATAGCAGGTAAGATTCGAGAATAAACTTAACTTTGCTGATGAAAAAATATACTCCCATAGGTACATCAATGTTCGTCACGGTCAATTCTTCACCCGAAAATATAAGTTTATAATCGCAAAACATAAATGTGATAAAACTATTAATTCCCAATTTACAATTTTTTCCTGAATTTGTACTGTAACATCTAACGTCTTGCCAAATTTCATGACTCTAGGTCAACGGTAAGTACCCAATAGGTTTTGATTCCCTTGCGCGTGTCAAAACATGCGCCATAAATGGATCATTAACAACCTTATCTTTAGATTGCGTTGCCTTAGAAGTTTGATTTTTTCACTGCTCCAAATCGGAGAATTTGATATTAATTTCAGCTTGATTCTTCCACGCGTTCTTGAGAAAAAGTCTTTACAGAAGGACAGACGGACAGACGCACAGACCGACAACAAAGTGACTTACGTCCACAACTTCTTGGCAAGACAAGTGTCAGATTTTCAGGATTCTGACAATCGTACTAGTTAACTAAGATTTACAAATTATAGCTGGTAAGATGGCTTAACGCACTTTCCGAGGTATGGAGGAAACTTGCTATGTATGGTCGCTAATCCGCCAAATGACCTCAGCTTAAGTCGTAACCAATAACAGGCATATGGGCCGCTCAACAAGTCAAAATATTAAGTGTCTTATTTATGATTCAAGAATTGATTGTGTACCTACTTACGTAGATTGATTGTAAATATTCCTGAAAATATAACGATGATTGGATCAACGATTCCAGATTATGGCAACATCTACACTTCGGTCTCATTAATATACTAACGGTACGGTCGATACGTAGTAACTATATCTCATGGTAAATTTGATAGTACCTACACATGTATTCGGGTTCGGTCCACTCATTTCAGATCTAAAACTCTCAAAAAACCTCTCGGTAGTTTGGCTTAAATCCCAGGGTACGCTGTTTTTTGCAATTTCGCTAATATCATTTAAAAAACTTATGGAGTCTATTTTTTTTTTTTTTGAGATTGTGTGATACATTGTATTCCATTGGTCGTAATTGCTACAAAAAGTTTTAATGCAAGGATCATTAAATAAATAAATATAAACGTAGCCTGTATCTTGGCCGTGGCGAAAGAACATATTTTATCATCCGATGTGAAGAGTTGTTTTAGGAGATGCAGTGGTTAGGAATAGTGTCGAGCTTGATAAGGAGCCGACCCCGATATTGTTGGGAAAAGATTGTAAGTAAAAAAAACAGAGCAACGAATTGCGCCCACGCTACTGCACATAGGCCCGAAGCGATCAGAGACAATATAGAATCCGTGGTCAGGAGTGCGTTGCGTACATTCCAGCTGCCAGAGGCCGACACTTAAAGACGTTACTTTCGCTTCGCACAGGTGAGTTCAATATTTTGCCACTTACGTAAGCTGCCAGTCCAACATAAATGCGACATTGCGAAGACGCATTGGCTGGCATCGTTTCGATAAAATGCATATTGATAGAAGTACCAAGATAGAATTTATGTTCGGCGGCATTCTTGGTAGACATTTTTATCTTGCTCCAAAAAATATTATAGGCATGTTCCTTCTTTGCACTTGAAAAGGAATCACAGTCAACACAAATAATGGTCGTAGTGTTTCAATACATCGCGAAGCGGTTGGTCAACTCTTCACGTGACCTGAGCAGAGAGCTGGCATTTTTTTTCGGCCAAAGAAACATCATTATAAAAAAAAGATGACTGAAAACTTGAACTTCACACTTCTACCTGACGTGACGACCAATAAAACTACAAGGTTTTATCAACTTTATGAAATGGTAAGGTATATATTATTTAAGGGAAATGTCGGCAATGGCGTCTCTATCAGCACGCTGGGTACTCAAAATTTAAGTACTCTGTGATATAAGATCAACAGTGTGTCATGGTATTGATCGGTGGTCGAAATGGTATAACACACTTAAAAATTTAGGCTTGAAAGTGTATCGTGAGGAAATCCGATTTGTGATATGATATCAGTTTAATTAGGCACAGATTGTATCCGTTGCTTCAGATTATATGAGTAGACGCTATGCCATCGAGGTGGTTGAATTCTAGTCTAAACTTATAAATTTTATAAAATGCCGCCGAGGGCTAGTAAAGTTTGCCAATTTGTAATTTATTCCAATCACTAACTTGACCTTTCTGTAGAATATCATCTAAAAGATCTGTAGTGTACTTCAAGGGCGTCTCATACCCGCATTTCCACTCTTATCTGCCTTTTAGGGTAGGCTGGTCTAAGAGCACGCATCCGATAAGAGTACGCAAGCCATAAAGTTGTTTACGATACACGGCTAACTTCAGTGTTATTTTGAAGTGCAAGCTAGTAGAAAGTGCTATGTGAAGTAGAGTAGGGACTCTATTTTCCGAACTTCAACTACCATTCGGCCCGTTGTGCGTAGGTGTCCTGGCTAAGTTAGCCAGTCTAGCTATGCCCAAAAGTACAGAAGTTTCCTAAAAGCTTCACAGGCTTCGCGGAGTGACCTCGCCGTTCCGAGGATTTGTTCACGTTGGTTAGCCACGGCCTCGCATTCCAGGATGACGTGCGCGGCTGTTTCTTCGCCGTCAAAGGCCCCTGCAGAGTTGGCTGTCCGTGGCGCCTATATTAAAGAGATGTTTATTTAGGAAGCGATGCACGGTGGGCCGCCCATAGGTCAAAACCCTCTATCGATATCATAATTACGACCGTATTATGGTATATATCAGGGCTATTTACTTGATTTATTTATATTTTTTTTAATTTTTCATTTCTTTTTTTAATTTTATTTTTTTTTTGTTTTTTTATATTAGGTATGTAATTTAATTTTTTCTTTTTAGTCCTTTTTAAAATTAATTTAAAGCAAAATGTAAACTTGCAGCAATTTAGTTTTATCTTTTATGGGGCATGCGATGCTAACCTACTAGAAATTGTAATACTAACCTTGGTAAATAGAAAATCATTAAGTATTTAAACATTTGTTCAGTATACACAATTGATGGTTAGCTAATTAAAAATAAATAAATATCTCTTATTTATCGATCTTGAAAGTGAACGCATCTCATTGTTGTTTGTGTTCAATAATTTCTAAGAATTACGAAGTTAATTATTTTGTTATTTGTGTGTGATGGAATTCCAAAAGCAGGGTGAGTGTTTTGTGAATATTATGTTTTATACATACGGTTGCTACGCCACCCTATTTTTCACAGTATTTTTTTCTGGTACTGAAATTTTTAAAGAGCTGCTAAATTGTTGGCTCCAATTGGCCCTCTCTTGATTTAGTTTAAAAAGATGGTACATCTATCTATTTTACGAGGAACATCATTCTAGCTGCCCCAATTTGCCCGCTATGATATAACGTCTGCTACGACGCGTCAAAGCGCCGTAGACGAGTCGTAGCAATTGCTATGAAACTTGATATTAATTTTATATTTTTATTTCAGGTACTAAAGATAGATTTTTAAATAATTATTCTAATTGGTAAGACGAAAATGAATGTGGAGGACTGATGTATCAGAATATGCTCTTTTATCCATTGGGGAACTTTCCGTAAAAGCATCTGTATCTAATAACAAAAATTTAAAACTGTTCGGACGAGATTTGTCCCGAAAAATGACACGCGAAGATACAAATACAGACTTAATTAATCGACTTTTACTGAGTTCAGACTCCTTTATATCTGGTCTTTGGAAACTTCCTCGAAAGAAAAGAGCCTTATACCTAAGGAAGTTACATAATTATTGAAGTTTTAAGATGCATGTTTATTTTAGACTTTATATTGTGTAAGCTGTAAATATAATTTCATTTGTTTAGTACCTATTGTCAAATCATAGCACAATTTCATATTTAGTTGTAAGTTGTAATAGTATTTTTATTTATGAGGGTATTTAGCAGCCTCTCTTTGCAATTTTATCTGCAGTATCATTGCTTAGGGATCTACTGGAGGGTGATTCTGTTAGACAGCGATATACTCTCCAGGGCGAGGTGACACTCAAAGATTATTTCGCTGTTAATTTGTTTGTTTTCTAGGGCTTGGAGCACGTCGTGTGTATCCCTAGACGCTTCACGGCTTTTGCGCCTGGTGTTAGGGTATTGATGTGCGAAAAAAAAGTAGAAATCTACAAAACATAGAAACTAGCTATGTGAAAACATTTTTGACATGTTTTTTAATTTTTTTCATCATTTTTGGACATATATTGGCGATAAAATTACAAATATTTAGAAAAAGATTATTATTCGGCTCGACCGGCAAGTCACAGCGAGAGCGATTCCGGTCGAATGGTAAAGGTGGACAAAAAAAGAAAACAAAAAAAAAAGTTGATTATTCTGAGTTCTTAATTTTTAATTGTACCCTATTGTACCCCAAACTTTACTCAAAGTTGAGTTTTCTCCCATCAAACCTTTCAACTTGATAGAGAGAGATCACATTAGGTTCAGTGTCCAATGATTTATGCAATATCTACATAAATAAGTCTAAATATATAAAAAATAAATACCAATATTAACCAACACTATGTCAATGTCAAAGGAAGCGCTCTTTAATTTTCCTCTTGAAGACATCCAGAGAAGGATGTCACGTAGAAACCGTGGGAAGGACGCACTGAAGTAACAAAGAAGGAGCCATCATAGTAGCTGGAAGTGTGACGCGGAGGACGAAGAGAAGGGAAGTGGCAGTGAAGGACGAAGTTGTTGCGGAGAATTTTGATTGTGCAGCATAGTATAGAGAAGGGATAGGGTAGGTACTGTAGGTAGGGTACGCTGGAGCCAAAAGTAAAGCGGATGCATACATTTTGCAGTCGTTTGATTTTCTTTAGAAGTACGTCTGTGACATCTAGATATAGGCATCCATATAGTCTATGAGCGATACAAGAAAAGATTAAGCAAAAGTAAACATTTTCGGAAACCTTTAAGAGACTGGCTTATACTATATGTATACTAATAAAACCATCTCCATTTCTGGGATAGTCTGATAAAACCGTTTGTAAGGACACCCATTTTAATTATACGATCCAATAGTTATATACGTATTATATATACAGTCATCTATTATACTGCTGACGATCTGATTAAATAGTAGAGAATATATAACGCAAATAAACTAAACATATTCTTCGGCGTCAGTCTACCGGCACCACTGTGTGGTGGTACAGCATCCAGGTAATGTTTCTCATAGATTTCTTCCCAGAAGCGAGTGCGTTCTTCCAAGAGTACCCCACGTAGTTCTAGCGGCTCATTCAGCACCATGTGTGGTGACCTGTTTGCGCCTGCTGCCGGCCACGCAGGCAGCGACGAGCCAGCAGGTACTGGCATCCTGGAAGATTGAATCGAACTTAATCATATTTCTAGACAGAGCGCTTATCAGTAGTTGCATGCAGGTTCATAGATCAATCAAATGACAACAGCCATTGGCAATATTCGATAAAATGTAGGTGACCGCTGATTATTGTTTTTCTAAATAAGGAGTCGACTTTTCTAAAAATCTTTGTTTGATATCAAATGCCTGGGAAAGTTGAATAGTGATAAAAAATTTGGCAGTATGTTAAAAAAAAATTCTTCCATAACTACTTGAAATCCCCTAAATCGTGTGTTGGGGGTAGTTTTGAAAAATAATACTGTCAACCTTAATTCATCTAGGCCAGTATTCGTACCAGGTTTCAAGTATTTTCGCCCAAGGAATCAATATTTCAGCAACCCCTTAACCTCCTCCTCACAGGAGGAAAAATAATTTAAATTTGAAAAACTTCTGATGACGTTATTTATTATTTATTTAATTCGGTTTTCGTGCCAAGTTCTTAATTTATAACCTCAAGGAATAAGATAGATTCTTCCATAAATACTTTCCCATAAATCGTCTTTTGGGGGTAGTTGTGAAAAACGAATAATGACAACCTTTATTATTTCCTTAAGCATTCACGTAAATTGGCCTAAGGAATAAGATTTTCCATACAATCTTCCACCCCTATTTCACCCCTTTATGGGAAGAGTTTCCTAAAATGTATTCTTAACTGACGTCTCCTATTCATAATCTACCTATGTGTCAAATTTCATCTTCATAGATATTCATAGTTTCTGAGATTTTGTGAATAAAATCGGTGAGTGACCTTTCGCTTTTATACATATACATACTTTTAAACAAAAGGTCCAATTTGAATAATTGGAAGTGTAATTTACTTGTACAAAATCAACCATAATTCAAACCATCTAAATAGATAAGGATTAATATCATGATACCAAAATCACCACTTTTCCAGTCTACCTTGTTTTGATTGAATAATTTGAACAAAAAGCGGTCATTGTAACTTAACCATAATGGTTAGACATATACGCTCGCGCACTTTTACAAAAGTAATATTGAGCATTTCAATCACATATCAGTTGTCAGCGCCTAGAAAAATCACGTTTGTTCTACAAATCCTAATCTTAAATGATGAAAAGCAGTTTTTACGGACTGGATTTTGACGTCAGAATGTATAGCGTCTTCCCTTAAAAAAATGCGATGAAATCGGGAAGACTGATTTGGACTAAAATTCATAACGTTTATTACCACTATTTTTTTACTACCCGCGATGACCAGAACCTGAATAAAAACCAAATAAATATCACATCTTAAACCGGAGAAAATCACATTTTATTTGGTTATATAATATGTTCCATTAAGCATCCTGATTACTAATGAATATAAATCAAATCTGCTATTTTTATTAGTGTTGACTAGTAATAATCAGCCTTAATTGTCAAGCCATTAAAATGGATAAGGATTCATATTAGGATTCCCATTTCACTATTATTCGATTCCATCCGGCCGTGTTTAGATTGAATAATGTAAACAAAAAGCGGTCATTCTGATTTAACCATAATAGTAAGACATTTACCCTGGCGGACTTTTTTATAGGTAATAATGAGTAGGTACTTTGATCATGTAGTACATAATTGTTATGTATCAATATAATAATATCAATATAATAATATCAATATATTTTATAAATTACTTATATTTGGTGAAAATAATAATATTACCTATAAAGAGGAAAATTTTGAATCTTGTATTTTTTAAGACTTATTAATTATTATTATTATACCTACAAATAAAATCCCATTAAAATAAATGGACAAACTTCCAGAAATCATTCAGACCACCAAAATAAGGACAATGGTAATAAATAATAGGTAATTTGAAAAACGCATTAGATACTTACAAGAAAAAAACTCAGCTGAAGAAAATTCACTAAAAATGTTGATTACCTACCAATGCATAAAGACATCCATGTCTTTGTTCATCTCACAATTCTGATACTACAAATGTGCAGGCGCACGTGTCCACGTCAAATACCTACCTATAATGGATGTGTTTATTCTAGGGCTGTGTTTTTTCTAAGTTATTACTTTAGGTTAAAAAAACACATAGTCAGTGTTTTTTTTTGCCTGGACATCTTTGGTAAGACGTACTGAACGCTGTGTTAAAATTTGTCCATCTATTTTAATGGGACCTTATATCCTACCCCTACCTCAATTTTGTGCTGTAGAACATTTTGTTGGGCTACAACAATTTTGTGCTGTATGAGAAACAATAAAAAACTTTTTTTTTATATATATAGGATAGATTGCTCACCCAGTTTTGATAAAATTGTGCCACATTTCACGGACCACTTTCCTCATCTTCTGATATTCAGGCGTCGCAAGACTTTCATTTTCACCTCCCAAATTGTCCAGCCAAGCCGCAGTCTGAGCGCAATGATGTGCTCCTCGCACGTCAGTGTGAATCACCGGGGGAGTGTTCTCGTCCACAAAGCAATATTCATACAAATACACTCGGTTGTTGCCGGCCTCCGCATGCAACTTCACAGCCCAAAGCATAGGATGAGTAAACATCACATCCGAAAAGAAGTCGACGTATTTCAAAACATTGTCATTGCTAACAAGATTGTCATTGAAATAAAACTTCTTTATCTTACTTACTACTTCTTCTCTTTCTGCATCAGATTCAAACTGAAGGTCAGGCGGCAGAAAATCTGTAAATTTTTCATTCATCTTCTGTTTCCAAAGTTCAAAGAAAGCAATGCGCAGCAGGCCTTCCATGTTAGCGAAACCATACAACACAGGTAACTTTTCATAGTCACCTTTCTTCAGTATGCTCAGGGGAGATTCTGTAAGAAATGCATCTTCTGTGTCTCGCTCCACGCATGGTGAAAACTTGAATGTAGAATCAGTTCGGTTTTGAAACAAATCTGCGGTCAATAATTCCATTGAAGCCGACTTATAGAAATTTCCTAAAGCGTCAATATCGTCTGCGCCGGCAAAGTTCAGATTCCTGGCATGAGTTTTTGCAATCTCAAGAGGATCCCTCTGGATTGAAAAAGCAGCAAGGTTCCCACCGCTTTCCGGTATAACTCTATGGAACAATCCTTTGGCTGACTTAGAGAGCATTATAAGATCCACTGATGCGGAACCTGCACTGCCACCGCCAATGGTGACATCATTAGGGTTACCGCCGAAGTTGGCGATGTTCTTTTGTACCCAGCGCAGTAGCGCCACCTGATCCTTCATGCCAGCATTGCCTGGTGCGTCGTCAGTACCGAGACAGAGAAACCCGTGAATGCCGAGACGGTAGTTAAACGTTATCATGATAAAATCTTTCTTTTGCCTCACTAGCTCTGTCCCTTTATCAAAACTTCCAAAACCTAAAATAAAACCGCCTCCATGAACATAAACGAAGACCGGAAGGTTTCTTTCAGTTGTGTCCGGTACCAAAATGTCAGCAACTAGACAATCTTCTTTCATCACTACCCTGTCTGGGAAGAACCCGGCAACAATTTCGTTCTGTGGGCATATGGTACTCACTTCATCAGTGGCATCAAATATTTCTGACCTTTTTGGCGGTGGAAGAGGTGCCTAAAAAGTAAAAGTTGTATTTATTGATATATGACTGCGAGTGTAGATTGTGCGAATTTGGGTTATTCTCGAGAGTTTTGTAGTTAATCAGCATGAGGTTAAGGAAGGCAGTTTCATCAAAGCAGTTTTTTACATCTTCCCTGAGCAGAGCAGATTAAAAAAAAATGATGGAATATTCCATCTATAGCTCCTTTTGTTATATCTTCACGACCCTTGCCAGGAAGATATAACACAAGGTATATATAAATACTGTCTTAAGCTTTTAGCGGTAAGGCCGCCCATTGTGTCACCCTATGTAATGTTTGTCTTTAGCCATCTTTTCTGTAACTTACATATATGGTGTACATAATAAAGAGTATTCTATTCTATTAAATTCTTTTCTATTCTGGACACTTCGCAATATCAACAACCACGATTAATTAAAATACCTTGAATTTGTTGATGCCAACAGGAGCTGAAGCGTAGGGAACATTGAAGAACTGGTATAGTTGTCCGCTGGAATGCTTGCGCCCGCGCACTGGCCCTTGCTCCGTTTCCACAATCAGCCATTGGTCATCAGCCAGAACAGCCGTTACGAACAGAGAAATCACACAAGTCCACAACTCCATCGCTCTACTTCGACTAATTTACATTCGTGTGTTTTCGATAAATATCAAGCGAAATCTATATCTGAGTTCTTTTTATCTAACTTTTTTTATTTTGAGTTGGAGCTTAGATGTACATAATTACGTCCTAATTAATAATTGATGATGATTCATTGACGATTCATCATACTTGAAATACCCAATATTTAAAAAAAGTTGAATGATTACGGAAAAGTTAAAAGAAGAAAGAACAGGTTGCAAAGATTCACTAATTTTAGGTATGAAACATTTTAAAGTTGAAAGATGGATGGTTTCGATCGAGTCTCTATGAAAGCACTCTCATAACTATGACGAAAATATAGCAGGTAATATTGGAGGACTAACTTTCTTGTTGAAAAGTGTTCTCCCATACATCAATGTCCCTCACGGTCAAATTCTTTAACCGAAAATATATGTTTGCAAACGCAAAAACAAAAACATTTTTTGTGATAATACTACGAATTCCAAATTTTCATATCTTTTCCTGCACTTGTGCTGTAGGATCTATCTTCCTGCCAAATTTAAAGCTAAATAAATAAATAATAAATAAACAGCCTTATCTTTGGATTGCGTTGCCGAAGAAGTTTCATTTTTTCACTGCTCCAAAGGATCAGCAGACCGAAATATTTGATGTAATTTACGCGCTTTCCGAGGCATGGAGGAAACTTGCCATGTATGGTTGCTCATCCGCCAACCTCCTGTAAACAATAACATGCACATGGGAAGCTCCTGTTTTCGTAAGAAGTAAAATATTAACAGTCTTATTAATGATCCATGAATTGATTGTGTCATTTAATTAGGTACTTAGGTATCATGTAGGTACTTACGTAGATAGATTATTAATGTTATTAAAAATGTTTTGATGGATTGATCAACGATTCCAAATTAAGCTGATAGCAACATCTACGCTTCGGTCACATTAATATACTAACGGTACAGTCGATAAGCGGCAATAATATCTCATGGTCAATTTGATAGTACCTACACATGTACTCGGTCATGGTTCGGTCCACTAATACCAGTTACCAAACTAGCACTTCGCCCGCAACTTCGTCCGCGCGGATTTAGTAGGTACTCCACAAATTTCAACACCCCCTCTAACCCTTTTTAAAGGTAAGTTTTGGAAAATTAAGCACTAGGATATACATTCAACGGACGGGGTTCCATCGAACGGGCTGAATAGAAGGCTGATCCTGAGAAAATTAGCCTACTATTCACTCCGTTCACCCCGTCAGGGGTTGATTATGTAAAAATTGTTAGATCTGTTTCCATGTAAATTGAAGTAAGCATTATTGCTTACTTCAATTTACGTAGAAACAGATCCGCCCCTAAAAACTACTAAGGGGCGAAAAGGGGAAAAGGGGGGGGGAGTTGAGCTGTCAATCCATATAATCAAGATGGAATGACAGCTCACTCTGTGATATATTGATTGCATGGATTGACAGCTCACCTCTTGATCACTTCACCCAAGCCTTCACTTCGACATGTTTACAGAATCTACCGGTGATGTACATTGGTCAAGTGTTTAGCGAAGTTGAAAAGTACAGTGGTGTAAACTGCTCGGATAGTAGCGAGTCAACTTGGCGTGCAAGCTGCCTTGCAAGCGACTCTGTTTGGCAGAGTTGCTTTCTATTTTTCGGGCAAGTGACACGCCACGCACGCCTTATCAGCGCGCACAGCGCGGTATTTGACTCGCCACTTGGTGTAAACAGTCAAATTTAGTACAGTGTATCAGTGGCTGGCAACAAGACGAAGCGCGTGTCCTGTTTTTTTTTGTGACATTGTAAACAAAATGGCGGCTAAATGGTCCGAGACCACAACAGTGCAGTTTGTCAATCCATACTAATATTATAAAAGCGAAAGTGTCTGTCTGTCTGTCTGTCTGTTACCTATTCACGCTTAAACCGCTGAACCGATTTAGATGAGACTTGGTATGGAGATAGTTTGAGTCCCGGGATAGTTTTTATCCTGGGAGTATGTTCCCTAAGGATAATTTTCGACACTCCCGCGGGCGTTTCCGCGGGAGTGTCGAAAAGCTAGTGAATATATGTATAAGTATATTTATGGAACTTCAAAGCCGTTGTATAAAGTTGAAAATGCCAGAGAGACAACATCAGGAATCATCAAAGAAAGAGCGGGTATACTCTAAAAAAAGAGAAATACTTGGGAAACCATTTCCAGTTGCCAGCATAATATATATAGAACTGCCTGTAATATTTTTTTAAGATTCCTGGTCTCCTGGTAGATTGTGAGTCTTAGCCGCTCTAGATTTCAGCCCGTATTCTATAATGTTGTCGACACCGATTGTGTCCACACCAGAGGTAAAATCTCTCCCTTTCGCTAGAATTTTAATTTTAAAATAAACTAAATAATGAGCCTTGACGAAAAAAACGTGACGATAGTAATTCATTTTCGTGACATGATATTGTAATTTCTTATAGCTTTTCCTGTAATCTGTCTATGTATATTATCCAGTAGTTTCGGTGATAAGGGGTATATAATAACTTTAAAACTGATGAAATAAACATAATTAAAACCCTCACAATAAGCCCCTTAATTTGATATACATATAACACGGTACAGTTTGTTTTTTTTTTTCAACTTTCTAGGTTGCCCCTGGTTGCCCCCGATTGGGACCCCCACTCACCAGTTATTTATTTACGTAACGCGTCCGTGTTGGGGTCAAAGGAGTTCATAATTTCGTGTACGAAATATCAACAGAATGGGTTCAGTAGATTCGGAGCAAATGGGCTGTGACAGACCCCCGAGTGATCCTATAAGGGTTCCGTTTCTAACGGATGTTCGGAACCCTAAAAAAATTCACAGGTTGGGAAATTTGAAAATTGTTAACATTTAGTTTATTGTTTTTTTATTCAATTAATGACTTATAATAATAATAAGCCTTTTTATTATGAACTTCTCATAAGTATGAATGCAATATGTTCTTATTATAATATGTCCCGAAGCTCAGTTTGCCTCTCAGCATAGGTCTCCCAATTTTCATTGGGTCCTGTCACTTGCTACTCTTCTCTAGTGAAGTCCAGCCGTAAGTTTCATCTTCCAATCTTGTTTGTTGGCGTCGTCTGCTTCTCCTGCCGTCTCTGGGATACCAGTTGGTAACAATTTTACACCATTTCTCTTGTGGGTCACGTAACATTAACATGTGCCCTGTCCATCTCCACTTTTGTTGGTATATCCGGGTTATTATATCAACAACTTTGGTTTTGGGACTTATTATGCTACATCTCACTCCGCCTTGTTTCGTTATTCCTGTCAAGCTTCTACCCATGGCTCTCTGTCAGCGTTTCAACTTTTCTCGCTGGTGTTCGGTGAGTGCACAGGTTTCGCATCCATAGGTGATGACTGGAAGTATGAATGTGTTGAAGACTCTCCTTTTTATTTGCACACTTATTTCCTTGGATTTCAAGACTTCTTCCAAAGACCAGTATTTTTTCCATCCGTTTCCTATTCTTCGCGCAATTTCATTAGTGGTTTGATCTTTGTGAGATATTTTCTGTTTTAAATAGATGTAGTCAGGCACATATTCAAGTGGTTGGTTGACAATTTTTATAGTTACTGGTTCAGAGTTTGTTAGCAATTTCGTCTTGTCTCTGTTCATGCATAGGCCTACTTTTATACTCTCTTCGTTAAGTGATTCTATCATTTTGTTTAGGTGCATCGGGTTTTCGTCACATAAGACTATATCGTCCGCAAATCGTAGATGGTTTAGTTTTACACCTTGTATGCTGAGACCATATTCTTTCCAATCTAGTTTACGGAATATACTTTCCAGGGCAGCTGAGAACAATTTTGGTGAAAGAAAGTCTCCCTGTCTTACTCCCCTTTCGATTTTGAACTTTTGTCCCAAGGTTTCTAGCTGGACCCTCGCTTCGCCATTTAAGTAGTTGTTTTCTATAATATTAATGTAATTTAAGGGTATCCTTTGCTGTTCTAGGCTATCCCATATGGCTGTGTGACTTATACTGTCGAAAGCTTTGGAGTAGTCAATTAATGCCACATAGAGTTTATTTTTACATTCGTTATATTTTTCTACTATTTATTTCACTGTGTGTATATGTGGTCTAGAGTGGAGTACTTTTCAGCTTGCTCCCATGGTTTGTTTTCGGTACTCTCTTTCTTCTCCTAAAATTTTATTGTTTGTCCGAAAAACATTATCCATAACACGTTTGCTATAAACTTCAGTAACCATAATATTCAAAATCCCGAAATTTTGTTTAACATAATTATCTTTCGTTGTAAAAGTATTCTGTCATAATATCGAGTAGGTACTATAATAATTGAATCTCCTTATTTTACATGACCTAAGTTCATATGTCCTAAGTATTGTGTTAAATAATGTGTATTATTCCGAATGTTCATTTATAATATTTTTGCCGGAGCCGTGACAGAAACCATGCATGCTGCATGCTTGCTTGCTTACAAAAACCATAATTATGTTCACAATCAACTGCTTTATTGAGTACATGTATAATATATTTATTTATGTATAATAAAAAAATTATAATGCAAATTCAGATATTTTTTTAATAATAACAAAATGATACATAAACTAATATAATAATTCTTAAATAATTTAGTCTTAATTATAATTACTAATTTTAATTCGTTGACAGATTCTAAGCTAATTTTATATTAGCTTAGAATCGCGATTGCGATTGCCTTAAAAAATCACATTTTGTGATCTTTATCTTGCTACTAAACAGAACTACATAACAAGTGAGTGAGTGCCTTTAAAAAGTTCGTTTGTCATTTTTTGTCTGGGCCTGGAGTTTTTTTCTATCTTCCGACTAAATATAGCTTTTTCTATTTCTTTAGGAAGTATTTTAGGTTCATTTATCGCTTATTCTTGCTCATTGTCGTCTGTCTTCAGAATCTGTTTTTGTTTGGTGTCTGGAATTGAATAGAGATCCTGGTAGAATTTAGTGGCTATTTTGCTTACGTTTTTCCTATTGTTTATGTTTGCTCCTTTTTGTTTAGTTTTGGTATCCATTCTTTATTTTCAGTTCTTTAAGCGCTTTTTTTACTTCTCCTGTTTTCACCATATGCTTTTCTAATGTCTGCAGTCTCTTGGTCTTTCTATCTTTCCTTATATTCTCTCTAATTTCTTTGCTTAATTTTGCTATTCTTTGTATCACTTAGTTTGTACTTATTTCTTTTGGTTTTATCATCTTTTACTTGAGTTAGTAGATTAGATAGTTTTTCATATTTTGTATGAGCATCAATGTTATTCGCAGTTAGTTCTACAGCTGATTCAATTAGTGATTGTTTTTTTCTTTATGGTTTCTTCGCTGTGTTATCTTGTAGTGTGTGAGGAAAAATATTTTCTAGGTTTCTTTTTATGTTTCCATTCTTATGTTGCGACTTACCATACGGTGGTTGGTATTGAAATTAAGGACTTACTACTGATTAACTCTATTCTAATAGTCTTAAGAAAGATAGAACAGGACAGACGACGTTACTAAATAAAATATATTTTTCTGCACCGCACTAGCTCCACTATGAGGAGGTATTGCATCTAGGTAGTATTTATCATAGATGTCATCCCAGAAGCGAGTGCTGTCTTCCAAGAGCACCCCACTTAGTTCCAGTGTCTCATTTAGCACCATGTGCGGTGACCTATTCGCACCAGATGGCGGCCATACAGGCAACGACGACCCTTCAGGCACAGGCTTCCTGAAAGATCAAAATAAATTAGCCATTAGATAGAGCTTTCACTTTTAAAACTGCCATTCTCGGATGCAGGTCTATGCTTCATCTTTACAGGACTCAGTAATAATGATTTATCAACTTTGGATTCGAACCCAACAATTTATGCATAGCAGTCATATAAAACAATAAAAGTTGAAACCAATCCGATTTCATCATTATCATCTGCCCAGGCTTTTCACAATTATTCGGTAATTTCCTGTTCAACTGGACGCACCTAAATATTCCCTGGCCACGTTTTAGGTGAAGTGTCAAAGTGATAAAACTAATAAACAAGATATAATAGTGTATCATTGTAATGCTTACCCAGTTTTCATAAAGTTGTACCAAAGTTCACGGACTGCCTTTCTCATCACCTGATATTCGGGAGTCGCTAGACTCTCATCTGAACCATCCAAGTTATCTAACCAAGCATACGACTGATCGACGTGATCAGCTCCTCGCACATCAGTATGAATCACCAGGGGAGTGTTCTCGTCCACAAAGCAATATTCATACAAGTAAACTTGGTTGTTGCCAGCTTCAGCGTACAACTTCACAGCCCGAAGCTTAGGATAAGTAAACATAACATGCGAGAAGAAGTCGACGTATTTCAAAACGTTGTGATTACTAACTGGATCATTGCCAAAATAATATTTCTTGATCATAGATGCTACTTCTTCTTTTTCTTCTTCAGATTCAAACTGTAGGTCAGGTGGCAAAAAATCCGAAAACTTTTCATTCATCTTAAGTTTCCAAGTTTCAAAGTGTTCAATACGCAATAGTCCTTCCATGTTTGCGAAACCATACAAAATCGGGAACTTTTTGAAGTTGCCTTTTTTAAGTATACTCAGAGGAGATTCAGTCAGGAATGCTCCGTCTATATAACGTTCCACGCAAGGGGAAAACATGAATGTGGAATCGGTCCTGTTTTCAAACATATCTGCGACTAACAAGTCTATTGAAGCTGTCTTAAAGAACTGTTCTAATGCGTCAATATTGTCCACGTTGGCGAAGTTCTGACTTCTAGCGTACGTTTTGGCAATCTCAATGGGATCTCTCTGGATAGAAAATACAGCAAGGCTTCCTCCGCTTTCAGGAATGACTCGATGGAATAATCCTTCGGCTGACTTCGAGAGCATCAAAAGATCCACTGATGCAGAACCCGCACTCAAACCTGCAAGAGTGACATCATCAGGGTTACCGCCGAAGCAGGCGATGTTTTTTTGTACCCAACGCAGCAGCGCTACCTGGTCCTTCATGCCAGCATTGCCTGGTGCGTCCTCTGTGCCAAGACATAAGAATCCATGAATGCTGAGACGGTAGTTAAACGTGACCATGATGAAATCTTTCTTTTCCCTCATTAACTGTGTGGCTTGATACATGTCACCAAAGCCCGCTACAAAAGCTCCCCCGTGAACATACACTAGGACGGAAAGGTTTCTCTCAGTAGTGTCAGGAACAAATATATTAGCAATAAGACAATCTTCTTTCATGTCTACGTTTTCTGGCATAAATTGACGCATGAAATCGTTTTGCGGACAGACAATACTCTTGTCATTGGTGGCATCAAACGGTGCTGTCCAGGTTGGCGGAGGTAGAGGTGCCTGGAAAGCGAAAGTAGAAACGAGTAGGTAAAATAGTTAAAAACATATTACCTACATTGTTTAACTTACAAGTACTTATAAGAGCGATGTTAAACATTTTTTTTTAAATCATCAAACATTTTATTTGTGATCATCTACTGTTAGGTTCGCAACAATACGTATTTACCTACTAAGGTAAGAATATGTTAAACCGCGGATGCTGTTTAATTGTTACGACACTGGGCTATTCTTGATTTTTTTGCACCCAGGTGGCAGTCCAACCAAAAGTTTATAGCGGCTGGAATAATGTTCAATTAATCAATCAATCAAGTGCTTACCTTGAATCTGTTCACGCCTTCAGGCCCTGTAGCGTAGGGTATGTTGTAGAAGGTGTATAGGCCCCCGTTGGGGTGCTTCCGCCCGCGCACCGGCCCTTGCTCAACTCTCACTTCCAGCCATTCGTTGTCAGCAAGAACAGCCGTCACGCACAGAAGAAACACACACGACCAGCGCGCCATAGCTGCGACTTAGACAACTTCACTATTCGTCGTTGTTGTTAATAAATAGGCATCCTTATCTTGACATGATTTTGATTGCGTTTTATTATCATCTACAGAATCTGTGATTCGTTTAGTGTTCTTTAAATTTGAGTAGTAAATAGTCACCATAAACTGGATATCAGGCTACGAAAGTGTGCCAATATTTTTTTTTTTTTTGTTTTATTTTGGCATCAAACAGTCATATACAAACAATATAATTCTTAAGACAATTGGTTCCAGACCTTATAGTGCCGATAATGTGATATAATGGTAAAAATAAGTACAATAAACTCCAAGTAAGGAAAGATGCGTTAGAAATACATATTCATTTTTGTATCAGAACATGAGTTCACTGAAACATATGCCATTATCAATTAAAGGGAAGTTTCAATTAGGTGATATATCTACTTTTTAGCTTTAGTTTCAGGCTATTGAGAGAAATGTTAAAAAGATCGATTTCTGTAAATTCTCTATTATAATTGTTAGTGGAACGGTGTAAAAATTAGTTACGAGTGTATGTTTTATTTAGTCGAAGAGGAACAAAAAGTGGTTTTGTACGTGAGGGGCGTACGGGTAGGCGAGCGTGTGCTTTTAGTGATATTTTACTAAGTAAAGATGGTGAATCGGTCAACGAGTTTAAAATTTTGAACAATTGAATAATGTCGAACATATTACGTCTATTACGAAGACTTACCAGTTTATGCCTACGCAATGCATCTTCATATGCAGCGTCGCAAATATTATTGCGATAGTTAAGTGATTTTAAAAACTTTTTTTGTATCCTTTCTATTCTATTTATATGAATGTTAAAACATGGGCTCCATACAGTGCTACAAAAGTCTAGAATAGAGCGGACAAATGAAAAATAAAGAATTTTAAGGGTCGAAGCATTTTTAAAAGGTTTACTGACTCGCAAAATAAATCCTAGGCTGCGAAATGCGGAGCTGACTATGCGGTCTATGTGATGGGTAAATGTTAATTTGGAGTCCATAACCAGACCTAGGTCTCTAATGGTGGAAACTCTTTTAATAATTAGGCCATTTATGGTGTAGTCGAAATTGAATGGGTGAGTTTTCCGCGTATACGACATTATAAAACATTTATCTATGTTGAGATAGAGTTGATTTGTTGTACAGTAATTATGCAAATTTAATAAATCACTTTGTAATTTAGAGCAATCTCCAACAGATTTAACCACTCTGAATATTTTAGTATCATCAGCGTAAAGTAAGTGATTACTGTGGTCAAATATAGATTCTATGTCATTAATGTAAAGGATGAAGAGCAAGGGTCCTATATGGGAACCTTGGGGCACTCCAGAGGGAACAGGGAGGAATTGAGATGAGTAACCTTTGACACAGACCGCCTGACTTCGATTTTTTATATAAGATTGGATCCATCGTAGTAAGTTGCCGTGCACACCGGCCCTCGCTAGTTTATCAATAAGCTTATCATGATTTATTTTGTCAAAAGCCTTCGAAAAGTCGGTGTACACGACATCTACCTGTAGATTCTTGTCCATGGCGTGCACTAGAAATTCCGAAAAATTCAACATGTTACTGTCTACGCTGCGATGTTTAAAGAAACCGTGCTGGTGCTGAGAGATGTGATTACGAAAAGCGAATGATATTTGAGATGTTACTATTTTTTCTAATATTTTTCCCAGTACACATAATTTAGAGATCGGTCTGTATTCGGTTACCATATCTTTTCTGTTGTTTTTGGGTATAGGGGTTACAATTGATTTTTTCCATTTACTAGGAAACACTCCAGTTTCAATAGACGTGCGAAATATTAAGGTTATTGGTTTTGCAAGAACCTCAGCGCACCTGGATATGAAAATTGGATGAAGGTCATCGCATCCAGCACCTTTTTTAATATTAACCTTTTTTAGTTCATTTAATACCTGTTCAGAAGTAAGGTTGATTGTACCTATATCTACAGTAGAAGATAAGTTGTTGCTGCAAGGGTAGCTTTGAGATGTGGCCGAAACAAAAACTGAGTTGAAATATTGATTAAAGGCTTCACAAATCTCCTCACCAGTAGAGAGTACTTTACCTTTGTAAATCATCTTTTCAGGGATGATATTAGATGCATTTTTTGATTTGACAAATGACCAAAAAGAATTAGAATCTTTTTTTATATTATCCTCGGAATACTTAATATAATTTTGATAACAATCTTTAGACATTTTTTTAAATCTACTCCGCAATACCGAGAACGTATGGTAATCGTGAAGGTTACCATGTTTTCCATTTATGGTGAAACTTGCATTTTTCGTTAGATAACTTAATAAGTGGTTTTGTATACCAAGGCGGATACAATATCGTCAATATGAAAGGATTTGCTGGTCTAGTTACTAAAAATGTATATATTGTATCCTGTTAAGAACACCAAGTTTTCTGCAAAGCAATCTGCAAAGATTTGTATGCCTCATAGTCATGACATGGTTTTATAGAGTATAGGGACCGGAGTAAATGTTGGGCTTTTGGAGTATTACTGGATTTATTCCTAAGTATTTTAGGGTCGGCTTCCGGTCCAACCGAACGGAGCTCGGTTCGATAATTTTATATGGAGCGACTGCCTATCTGAGCGCTAATTCTACTAATTTTCAAGCAACGATCGCATTTGCATCTCAGTCGCAATTGGTCAGAAACAAATCTAATATCCCTACATTTTTGACAGCTTGCGACTGAGATAGGAATGCGAATGTCTCTAGAATCTAGCATCGGCCCTTTGACCTCCATAACTCAATAACTTGGTAGCACTGTACCCCTTTACAAGACGTGAGATTGGTATGACTTCTTACTATCGATATTAAATAGAAATTAGTGATAAATTGTTACATGATTACTCGTAACTAACTAACATCATTTTAAGTGATTGTACCAACATTGTGCAACTTGTCTACATAACGTACAATAGGTAGGTATAAACAAGTTTATACACGTTTTAAGACAAACGCTTTGATAATAAAATTTGTCTGATTAATTGATGTATCTGGTTGTTCAAAAGTTTATCATAAGTGCCTATCTTTATTTGGTAATTAATCAACGGATGGACACAACAAGTCAATGCTTGTTTAATACTAGGTAATAGGTATCTATAATATATAATCTGTATATATAATATAAAATCTGCCTTAGTTAAACTTACCAGGTGGCGAGGCAATTGCATAACTAACACATATTCAATGTCATATTCAATTCATTATAATTTAATTTCTTATCTCTATTTGTACCAATATTTTTAATTTATTTAATTTGTTTGTTAAGTTTATGACGAGTAAGTGTAAATTTATAAGTTACTCATCTGACAATTAATATTTTTAATCATTTGACATTTGTAATATTTTTGAATTTATTTTAATTTAATATTTTGAGTATAATAATTTATTTATTATTTTAATCATTGTTTAGATTAACAATAATATAAATATTTGCACACCTTATTAGGTCATGATACAGTGTACTTTATGTTTATTTGTAACATCTGTCTATACCTACCTGTATTATGCAAATAAATAATTTGATTGATTTAACGGAAATACCGCCAACCCGGCTCACCGTTCTGCTAACAGCAATAATACTTCATGCATGGCATAGATACCTAATCCATACCATGCATCCATATCCATAAAAATATTATGAATGCGAAAGTGTGTCTGTCTGTCTATCTGTCTGTCTGTTACCTCTTTACGCTCAAAACCGCTGAAACGATTTTGATGAACTTTGCTATTTAGATAGTTTGAGTCCCGGGAAAAGTCATAAGATAGTTTTATCCCAGAAATCATCCTTTAAGGGAGTGAAAAGGGGGGTGGAAGTTTGTATGGGAGTCGGTCATAATTTAAGATAAAACTATGAACCTTTGTATTTAGGCACTTGATAAAAATAATTAAGCATATGTTTAAGCGTTTCAAAAAAATAAAAATGGCTGCCCAAAGTAGGAACTATTCCATGCGGAAGAAGTCGCGGGCAAAGCTAGTATTTATAACTAAGTATCATGCACGGCCAACCACGTTTCACGTTTTATTTAAACAATTAAAGTTTAGGTGTTTTGTAAGTCTCAAAGATTTGAATTAATTTTCTTTGATCGGTCGAATAGAACAATGATTACTAATATAAAAACTTTTTTCGAAGTATGCGCTAACCTATTGGGTTGCAGGATTTAAAATGAGCACGATAAATAAAATAAAAAGCCTTTTATTTCTTGCTTATTCATAGTACAAGTTAAATAACACTGTGAATGCAAAATCATTTTCGAATACAATCAATTTTAGTTCATTTAAAAAAAAGGAAAGATACAAAAATAATAATTATAATAATAATATGGTTAACCACTATAATCTATACTAATATTATAAAGCTGAAGAGTTTGTTTGTTTGTTTGTTTGTTTGTTTGAACGCGCTAATCTCTGGAATTACTGGTCCGATTTGAATGATTCTTTCAGTGTTGGGTAGTCCATTTATCGAGGAAGGCTATAGGCTATTTTTTTTTTTTTTCAAAATTAGGGATCCGTAATAAAATTGCTATTTCGTAACACAAGGTGTAAAATCAAAAACCTTTTTTTGCGTGCGCTGCAAAAACTATTGACAAAAGAACAAAATGATGTACTACGGGTTAGAAGATCCCATTAAGACCTACAAAAAAGTCCGCGAGAACATATATCTAGCTATCATGGTTTAATCACAATAACCCATTTTGTGTTCAAAATAATTATTAAATCGTCTAAAGAAAAAAAACTACGTTAAATACGTATCGTAATATTAATCTTTATCGAAATTAAGCATTATGTTATCAAGAGTATTTATGTAGAAGTAAAATACTTTTTGTTTCATCTCAATCGGATATTTCGTTTAAAAGTTATCACGTGTGTAAGATGTTAAGAGTTGGTACCTATTAATGAGTTATGGGCCATAGAGTTTTTTATCAACATAAAATCCTGTAATAATCTTTTTCGAAATATATTTGTTGATGATTGTAAGTATAAGATCTTTGAAGAGTATAATAAATACATTTCTAAAATAACTCTGCTAAGGAAATCCACGCGCGCATAATGTTTTGAACAGTTCTGAAGACATTGATAATTGCATTAACTTCGGTAATGGTAGTTGAAACTTCTAATACAATTAAAGGAGTTTTAATCTAATAGAATTGAAAAACGCCCCAATTTTTTGGGTAACGTAATTCCTCCAAACTCACGAGATTCAACGAATCCTAAATTTTGATTCTAATCTTGAAAATTAAAAGCAGAATATTTTTAGTATTTATTTCCTTTGGGCCAAGTTCTTTTGCAATTGTATTGAGTGCTTTTATCATTTGTATGCTCAGTATTCCACAATCACCAGTAAATTCTATAAAGTTCAATGAACTTATTTGATCTTTATTATGAACTTTATTATAGCAATACAGAATAAAGCGAAATAGTGATACAAAAGCGGCTTTCAAATAATTCTCAAAGAGATATTAAAAAGTGATCAAATTAACACAAAGGGCTCAAAACAGCTATTTTATAGGAACTAGCACTAACAAGTCTAAAGCAACTTGGGAGGTAACCAATTCTATGAAATTTAATATTCCTAAAATGATAGCAAGACATTTTAATGATTATTTTATAGACTCAGTTCAATCGAATGCCGATAATTTGCGAATAATACTCAAACAGACACATCATCAGGATTATATATCTAATCTATCTAAACTAATATTATAAAGAGTAAAGATTAGTTAGTTTGTTTGTTTAGAATTAAGGTTGATAATGTACATGTAAACTACACTTCAAATTACTCAAATCGGACCTTTCGTTTTAAAGTTACGACGGGCATAAAAATGGTCTAAGTAAGAAAAATGTTACGGTTTGAGCGAACTGGGGAGAATCTTAACGCTTAGTCCGATGAAGCTGAAACACGGCATTAATGTTTTGGATAAAAAAAGAAAAATAACAAATATTTGGATTTTTCGATGCTCTAAGTAAGAAAAATGTTGCGGTTTGAGCTAACTGGGGAGAAACTTAATGCACGGCATTAATGTTTTGGATAAAAAATTAAGAATAACAAATATAAGGGGCGAAAAGGGTTGATGAATTTTTCAGGGGAGGACATTATTGCTTACTTCAATTTACGTGGAAATTGGAATGAACAAGCTAAAAGTGGGAAATTTGAAACAGATCTAACAATGTTTACATAGTCAACCTCTGGCGGGGTGAACGGGGTGAACTGGGTGGATAGTAGGCTGATCCTGAGACCGTTGAATGGATATCGTAGTGCTTAATTTTCCAAAACTTACCTTTAAAAAGGGTTTGAGGGGGCGTTTAAGTTTGTAGAGTACCTACTAAATCCGCGCGGACGAAGTCGCGGGCGAAGTGCTAGTTAATTATATTTCCATTTCAAGGAGTTGTGTGATTGAAAATTAGTTAAGTACATAGAATAGTGATATTGTTAATTAAATATTAGATTTAAAATAAAAATATTAATATATTGATTTAATTAATTAAATGTAGTCATTTTGTCAGCAAGAACCCTCTCAATGAAAGGTAAAGGCCTTTATGAGCACGATACTTACTATAAATAAATCTAAGGTGGCCAAATCGGATGTATATGTCACCGGAAAATTGCAGACACCTTAAGATTGTAATAAATCTTTATTAAATTATAATTTCTCGATATATTATCAAAAAATCGTTTTGAATACAATAAATCCTTAATTTAATAATAAATCGAAATTCATTAGTTTCCAACAAAACCGTGTCTTATTTAGAAAAAATAGTTTACAACTTCACGCGATATTTTACAATCTGACGGCGTTTGCTATTTTCCGGTGACATATATATTTAATCAATACATTTTTTTCAAAGAAAAGGCAGGTACCTAATAAAACCTAAAATACGTTAAATATCACGTTAAAAACACCTTTATATAATCCTAATAATATTAGTAACGCGAAAGTTTGTAAGTATGGATGGATGGATGGATGGATGTTTGTTACTCTTTCACACAAAAAGTACTGAATGGATTTTGATTAAATTTGGCACAGTGGTAGATTATAGTCTGAAAAAACACATAGGATACTTTTTATCCCGGGAATATGTTCCCTTGGGATAAGTTTCGACAATCACGCGGGCGGAGCCGCGGGCGGCAACTAGTAATATATAATAGGTTCCTTCATGTTCTATTACAATTGAATGCTTTAGTTTGCACCGATCTTTAGGAGAAATGATCGAGAAACTATTCATAACATTCAATCACAAAGGGTTTATTCACCATTAACAATAGTCTAGTTCTATCGTCATATTGTGACCTGGTATTTTCATTTAATAATGGCTATACGGTCGTGTGCAGTGCAGGTCGCAAGCTGTTTTTTGTATCGGTGAATATCTGAAAGTCAAAACCGCGCAGGGTATTGTGCGCGGGCGGTTGCAACGATATACAGATCAATACGCTTTCTGCAAGTCACTATACGCCACAGCACCCAAGGGAGTTCAAGTTCAAGGTGCTCTAATTGATTCACATTGTTTATAGATCTTAACGAGGCAGAGGTCCAATTCTACACGCATTCGCATGTCAGTCGCAAACTGTCAAGAAAGCTTCAATTTCCATACATTTTGCGCAGTGGTATTTAAAAATTATTTAGTATTAAAACTTTTATTATTCGTAGGAATTTATCATATCGGGTAAAACCAGTAAAGATGGCCGCAAGTAAGACTGGCCATCCAGTCAGTTATCATAAATGTTATTGATTGTTGGCGCTATTTTTTAATTAATTCGCTTCGTTTGCCATTACGAAGTAATACCAGAAAATATTATTAATAGGCAGTAAACAAGCCTTGATTAGGTACAGAAGCAGCGAAATTTAATGCCCTAAATTAATGTTTTTGTTCCTAACTTTTTTTTTTAAACTTTGCCCCTCACTAGGAATTTCTCCTGTATCGTGGGTGCGTTTACAAACATATACATATAAACACACATACACAAACAGTCAGACCCGGAACAAATATCTGTAGGCCATACAAATATTTGTATGGCCTACAGATATTATGGCTTCAATGTTTATTTGTAGGTAATTTTTAATCCATGGGTGCATGAGAATAGAGAGTATGCTTGTTATTTTTTTTTTAAATTAAAATACTCATCTATAAGTTGGTAATTAAGGTCATAGCACACATGTCAACTCTGAAAGGGATTGTCACAGTATCGCCTTTCACCTCACCCTCAACCGGGTGTTAACCTTTTTTTTTACGGGTGTAAACCCTCAAGTTTCTACTGTCAAAACCACACAAAAATATCCAAATCGGTTCATAAATTTCATGAGGTAACAAACATAAAAAGTAAAATAAAAAAATAACCGAATTGAGAACCTCCTCCTTTTTTTGAAGTCGGTTAAAAATGACCGAAAAATAAAATAAACAAACTGACTAGCATAAAATGTTACTATCATGAAAAGGTAATGTGTTCATGACCTTGTATGTTTGTTTATGGAATTACATTTTATATTAATACTTGGCTGTGTGCCACTAGTGTTTGCCTGTTTTTATTGTATTTTTCTAATGTAATATCTAATAGCGCCACTATGTACCTATGTGGTTTTTTTTTAAGGGATGCGAAATCATCAAATGACTTCTTCCGCTCTGGGTGGAGCGGAAGGGCGTGTCAGACTCTTACTGACGAAAACCCATCCGTGTTCCTTCTAAAGCCCTTTTCGTTCCAGGGCCGCGGTGACTCTTTCGAACAAATTCCGCAACCCTGGCAGGCCCTGGCCCTAGCGGGCCCCGTCTCCTATACTGACATCTTTTTGAGGCGCGCGTGGAACTCAACGCGCTATCGACCCGGGCCTGGTTCTGAACGGACAGCGAGCCACCCAACGCTCGCCGTTCCCAGGCCCGCGCCTACAGTGGTCCGGGATCGCAGCGACTCCCGACGCCCGGGGCGTCTTCTTCTGTAGTGCGGCCCGCCTCCTCCTTCGCTAGCAGTACTGCTTCGCAGAAGGAGGTGACCGCTTCCCAAGCCTCGTCGTCGCCGCCGCTGATCGCCTCGACGAGGACACGGTGGTGCTCCGCCCAAGCAGGGCAGACCTCCACCGTATGCTCCACCGTGTCCTCCGGGCGATCCTCACACCCTGGCGTGTCCTCCCGCTGAATCCGAAACTACGTATGTGGTCTGTCATGTTGTTTAACTTACTGTGCTCAGGTCCACGTGAATGGACTGGTGGTGATGAACAAAGAGCACAGAATAGTATAAAGTACTTAGGTAGTATTTTTGGGGTTCCGAAGATCCGTATGTGGTACTTAAGTACCTAAATTAGCCACAGCTTGATCACATTTGTACGCTCCACACATATGCTAATTCGGTAACTTGTCATAGCCTGATAGCAGCATCGCTTCTAAAATAACATAGATTTCTTCTTCAGTTACCATCAAAGGTTCATTTTTCTACAAAGTGTAAAGATTCGTTTGGCTGAAAAAAGGTATGCTTGATCTTGGTGAAAAATTAGTTTAAAGTATTCCAAGCTTGACACCTCTTACTTTCATCTGGTGGTGGTTTTGGACGAAATTCAGTCCAAATAAAAGCAGGTTTCCCTTTTTATACGCTTATTTTTTTTTTCTTTTTGCCGGGGTAGGTAACAGACCTTGTAGGAGCCTGGTAGAGGCCTGTACATATTGATGGTGTAGAAACTCGGCATCGCCTCATAAACGTCGTAATTCGCAGCCAGTTTGAAGCAATCTTCGTTCTCAGTGATTTAGGTTTGCACCATGTTCCTCATCAGACCTGCCACTATATTCGTCATTCGTCAAAATACCAAGAAAACATAATAAACTCTTACTTTCGCCGCGAAATGATGAGCGGTTGGCGCCATTTTGTAAACTGATAACAGTGTTACCATATGAGTAAATATGTTAAACTACTGTATTAAAACAATAAGGAAAAAAAAAGAAAACCCCGAAAACAAACATTTTAATTTAGTTCGATTTAACGGACGTTATGCTCTAATGGGCTAATAAAGCTAATTTCCATAAATTTTTGACAGATTGCAGCTGAGATTTAGAATTAGTAGAATTGGCACTCAGATATAGCATATAATAAGTATGCAATTAACGTCTGACAGAAATTATTTTTCAAAAAAACACGTAATACTCGAAGTAATTTAGGTTCCTAAGAGAATAATTATGGCAACATACAACACACTCACACATTGTGGCAGAAAATACAGACGGGCTTGTGTATCTTTTTTTTTGCTGTTGATGAACTATTGATTGATTTTATCGATTTTATTGATTTCAGCGAGACGAGATCCAATCTGAAATCCTTGCAGCGAATCTAAGTCAATTGGCGATATACATATCCCTTAAGTCTGTTTATGTAAATTCCATACAATTAATCTATTTGTCAGAATATATGAGAAACATGTAGGTTTTAGGTCTGAGGTTTTTGAAGAAAGCACCAAAGTGCTTTCTTCAATCAAAATACCACCTCGGAAACTAACTTTGACTGAGAAAAAAATGATTTTCTCAGGTAACGTTCAAGTAGGTATAAGGTAACGATGGCATCCATCAGAAAATCAAGCAAGCGTTTTGGGAATCTCAAGTGCTGATGTTACAAATTAACGTACCAGTTTGGACTCCCCTTTGGAGATCAAAACAATCATGTTAGACAATACTATAAAAATATTACAAGCAATAGCTGAGACCACAATAAGAATGTGTTGAATAAGATCATATTAAATATTCGATTGTTACCTCGGTACCTATAGTCTTGTACCGAAACAATGATGTTACGGTCGTGTGTTATTCTTTTGTACGTGACGGTTCTTGTTGCTGAAGAAGAGTGGCTAGAAATAAATACTCCGCAAGGGCCGGTGCGCGGGCGAAAGCACCCTAGCAAGGAGCTTTTCGCCTTTTACAACATACCCTATGCCACAGCTCCTACGGGCATTCACAAGTTCAAGGTGATTTTATTAACTTCTATTTTGATTGTTATAAGTGTTGATTCTAACTTAAGAAAGATCAGATGCGTGTTTAAAGTATTATTAGTATTAGTTATACTTAACTAGCTTTCGCCAGCGGCTTCGATCGCATGAAAGTCGGAAATTATCCCAAAGGAACATAATCCCGGGATGAATAGTATCCTGTCTTATTCCATTACAACATGGTCTAGCTGTGTGCCAAGTTTCATCCGAATCCGTTCAGTGATTAAGACGTGAAGAGGTTACAAACAAACTCACTTTCGCGTTTGTAATAATATGTACTAGCTTTTGCCCGCGACTTCGTCCTCGTGGAATAGTTACTTTGGCAGCCATTTTTATTTTTAAAATACAAATTTTTCAAAAACGCTTGAACATATCTGTTTATTTATTTTTTATACAAGGTTTTATCTTCAATAATGTCGGAATCCCACCACATACATTTTAATTCCCTGTTTCAACACCTTTAAGCCCTTTTCTCGTGACAAAGGCCTATGTCCTTCTCCAAGGTCTAATCTCTCTCTGTATCAAATTTCATCTAAATCGGCTCAGCGGTTAAAGCGTGAAGAGGTAACAGACAGTCAGACACACTTTCGCGTATATGTTTCATGTGTATAAGTTTCCAGTTGGTCCCAAACCTGAATGAAAATATTTTAGTAAAACCGTAAAGTAACGTATGCTACTTCTCTACCTACACCCTTATCCATAATTCTTACTTAAACTTGGCATATGGGTAGACAATGTCCCGGATTAGGACATACAAAACCTTTTTATATCAGGAGTAGGTTCCCTTGGGATAATTTCCGACTTTCACATGCTTTTGATGTAGGGAATATGATCGACTTTAGAGAGCGAGTGTCTTCTTAATTATAGGAATATAGGATAGGAGGATAAGGAACCAATAATGGCGACTTTACTTGGCTGGGCAATGATAGAATGAAGAAGTAATATTTTTTTTAATAAAATAGACGTATTTCAAATAGAACCATGCCGTTGAATTCCTCTATTAAAATCACATTTGAATCGCGCAGCATAACGTGATGCGATGTATTATGCAGTTTATTTTTAATTTCTTTAATAGTTATTTATTATTTTTGTATCTTTCTAACATTAAACATATTAAGTAGGTACTTAATATTTTACAGAAAAGAACAGAATTCAAACTAAAATCAACAGTTTCAACTAACTTTACGTCACAATTCATTGAGAGTATAACATCTTATGTCATGAAGTCACAAACATCTTCAAATTATTATTTTGTTCTGCAGGCACCTCTCCCGCCGCCAGAATGGAAGGAACCGTATGATGCCGTCGAGATGGATTTCGTTTGTCCACAAAACTCTCAAGTTATCAAAGAGTTTCTGCCAAAAAAAGTACTGATGGACGAAAATTGTCTGACTGCCAATGTATTTGTGCCCAAAACACTGGAAGAAAACTTATCAATCCTAGTTTATGTTCACGGAGGAGGTTTTTTAATAGGTTACGGTAATAGAAATAAAGCAACTCAGTTTATGATAAAAAGAGACTTCATCATGGTCACATTTAATTACCGCCTTGGAGTTCACGGGTTCCTTTGTCTCGGCACAGAGGAAATACCAGGCAATGCTGGCATGAAGGACCAAGTCGCATTGCTGCGCTGGGTACAAAAGAACATCGCTAGCTTTGGTGGCAACCCCAATGATGTCACACTAGCAGGTGGCAGTTCCGGTTCTGCATCAGTGGAACTGTTAATGCTCTCGAAGTTAGCCGAAGGATTATTTCACCGAGTCATACCAGAAAGCGGGGGAAGTCTTGCTGCATATGCAGTTCAAAGGGACCCTTTAGAGATTGCCAGATTTCATGCGAGGAAACTCAATTTTACTAACTTCCATAGTTTGTTCGCATTAGAAGATTTTTATAAGACAAAATCGTTGAAATTTTTGAATTCAGTTTCACATTTCGATAGAACGGATTCAACTTTCTTATTTTCACCGTGTCTGGAGACTGATATAGGTGTGAAACACGAAGCATTCCTGACAGAATCTCCTCTAAAAATACTCCAGAAAGGCAAATACGTAAAGTTGCCCATGTTGTATGGTTTTACCAGGATGGAAGGAATGTTACGTATTGGTTATTTTGACTTTTGGAAACACAAGATGTATGAGAGGTTTTCTGATTTCTTGCCAGCTGATTTAAAGTTTTATTCTCCAGAAGAAAAACTAGAAGTAGCTAGGGCAATTAAATTTTTTTATTTCCGGAACAGGCCGGTTGGCAATGACAATGTTTTGGGATACGTGGACTTCTTTTCGGATGTCATGGTTACATTTCCTATGCTGCGAGCTGTGAAGCTGCATGTGGAGGCAGGCCATAAAGAAATTTATTTATACGAATATTCCTACCCAGGCGAAGACTTAGTACCACACACTAACCTACGAAGCACGGATCACTGTGCTCAGTCAAAGGCTTGGCTGGATAAAGCTGATGGCAAAAGTGAAATTTACGAAAATAGAAACTATCTATATATGAGAAGGCTATTGCGCGAAATATGGCACAATTTTATGAAGACCGGGTAAGCATTTAGTTATTGTGTTTAAACTAGTACCTATCCAAGATCATGGGCGTTAATGTGACACATAAAGCCGAACTTTTACAAAACTAGATGTGCTACATTTACGGCCGAGTACTTCTTTGTAGAAGGTACTTTCATCTATAAATCATTTATGAAAGCGAAAAAGTGTCTGTCGTTAAGATTTTCATGTCCAAACCACTGAACGAATTTAGATGAAACTTGGCACATGGAGTTGATTAGGACATAGGACACATTTCATCTTATCAGCAAATTTAAAGCCACTGGCTATAGCAGTAACAAGTATTATGCTCCCATGGTTATCACACTGGGTTTGATCTCAGCTTTAGTTCAAGCCTCACGCACATTGCAGTCCTTTTAAATTCTTCTCTGAACTTAGAAACGATTTGACTGATAAATTAGTGTTTGAGAAATATTTGGATGGTTGAAAAGATAATTTCCTTGGTTCGATACCCAACTGAAAGTTCTTTTAGTCAAGTAAACGAGTTGTTGTGAGCGCTTTGGCAAATGTAAGAATTGAGAGATATGACTATCGACTCCTTCTTCGCATTCTGACGTTTAAACCAACAATCCTCTATGATTGCATGTAATTTTTTTTGTACGTTTCAGAAAACCTGTGCCTCCAGGATCGCCTCTGCCTGCATGGCCACCAGTTGGCCCCAACAGGTCACCACACATGTCAATTGGACCAAGTATGGTACTTCGTGGGCCATTATTGGAAAGAGTGACTCGATTTTGGGATGAAATTTACCAGTCATATTATCGGGATGCCTCTTCATCTCCACCGCTGAAATTCCGAAGTTCTAGTGGGTATATTCAGAACAAGCGATTTTAGATCTTATAAGTAATTTTTCTCTAATCGGTGCAAGTACATTTTAACTAGCTTAGGAATCAAACTTAAATGTTGTTATGGACATATCAGCAAGCCTCCCAGGTCGTCCCTTGTTTAATAATGTAAATGCAAATTGTGTTAATAAATATTTGGGATCACTTAGGTATTGTTATTTTGAGAAGATTGTAACAGCAAATCTTTATCTTTGTTTTATTATATCCTTACACAATTTAAATACCTAGTTTCTGGAAGGCAAAATTAATGTAGTAATTCCTTCAACCTTCGGGAACCTGTGCGGAATCTTGTTGTCTCACATACCACAGTGTCTCAAAACCAAAACATATTATGACCAGTGCTCGTTACCAGTGATGAGATATGGAACTGAAACGAGGTCGCTTGCAATGGGCCTCATCAGAAGCCCATTGCGTAAAGTCAACCAGCGGCCTTTCCTTGCGTGATCGAATTCGAAATACACACATCCACAGGAGAACAAGGGTTACCGATGTAGCCCGAAGAATCGCCAAACTAAAGTGGAACCGCTGTGTCCTCATCGCGGCAATATAGGCAGCGGCGACCTCTCACGTCCGGCCCTGGTTCAATCAATGGTCCGGAGCGAGGAGGCATGGGAAGCAGTCACCTCTTACTGCGAAGCAGTAATGCTAGCGAAGGAGGAGGTGGGCCGCGTGAGGGAGAGGCAAACCTCATGCTCCAGCCACCGCAACAGAAGATGAAGATTGACGGCGCGATGTGTTCCACGCGCGCCACAAAGAGATGTCAGCATAGTAGACGGGGCCTGCTAGAGCCAGTGCCTGCCAGGGTTGCGGAATTTGTTCGAAAGAGTCACCGCGGTCCTGGAACGCAAAGGGCATTAGGAGGATTTTTGTTTTCTTCTCCAAACATGTTACCGATGAATTCAATTGAGCATGTTTCTACAAGCTCACTTACTGCTTACTAACTCGGTTACTGAGATAGAGAAACTAGTACAGAGAGACATTTCCTAAAACATTTAACAAGCTACCAATCAATCTGTCAAGCGGGGGGAGCGGGAGGGGTGTCCCCTCTCCCCTGACACCACTCCCAAGACAAGGTAACGCACAGTTTCTGAGAAAAACTAATTTTTGTAACGTTCAAAAAGTTGCCTAAAAGGCGTAGTCGGAGTCAGGTTGGGAGGCTCTATGGTTTAATAAAAAAAACAAAAAAGGGGATGGCGGGGTCCAGTTAGTGAGCGAAGCGAGCGAATCAGACCCCGCCATCCACAGTCACTATATTGTAACAGATTTGGCTGTCAATTACCCATTTTAACGTTTCTATTTCACTTTTATCCGATTTGAGGTTAAGGCCTTATTTTGAAATTTCTTGAAAAATATGCATTACCTTGTAATAAGAGTGGTAGTATTATAATCTAGGGATTTGTTTGGGGGAGTTGGTTGAACTGCTGCCAAACGTTACTAGATACAACCGCCAACACCAGACTCATAACTTCATAGGTTAGGTTAGTCCCATTATCGTAATCGCATGGAACTCCTAAATCTGTTAACACAGTATTTAACAAAATTATACACTCAGAGGCTTTCCAAATACCTTAAATATTTAATAGACATAAGATTATAATGTTACCAACTCGCCTCTCAAAAACCCTCTCAAATCATTTAAAGATGTTGCTCAATTTTGTTAACATTTTGTGATATTTAATTCGTATTAAAAAAAAACATTTATAATTGTTAAATTTGCAATGATGTAAGAGTTATATTGAATAGTATCAACATATTAATATGATTTAGTATTGCCAGTATATATATGTATATTTATTATTGTGTCGCGTTACAATATTTATTAATCTGGCAACGTTTCTGTTTGTTTCTGAATGAATCTATTTTTGGAATCGAACATTCCTATTTAAAAAACCGGAAATTATTTGGTCCTTTGTATCACTCTCTGGCCCGAAAGGTTTCATTATTTGGCTAGGCGCTGGAGGTGGAACTGCATCCCGGTAGTATTTCTGGTAGATTTCATCCCAGAAGCGAGAACGTTCTTCCAAGAGTACCCCACATAGCTCCAGCTTTTCTGCAAGTTTCATGTGTGGTGATCGGTCCACACCAGCTGGCGGCCAAGTTGGCAGTGACGACCCTTCTGGCACGGGGTTCCTGAACAACATTCATAAAACGAATTTAGAAGACAATTAAGGTAAAAAATAATAACAGCTTACTAATATAAATGGGTAAAAAATAACGAATGGAAGGCTAGCAAAACTATTATAGCTACACTTGCTAGTCTTTAGACGCTAACAGCATTTTATGTACATACCCAGTCTTTATAAAGTTGTGCCATATCTCTCGAACTACTTTCCTCATCTTTTGATATTTTTGAGATGCAAAGCTCTCACTTTCATCGTCCAAGTTGTCCAGCCAAGCCGTCGACTGAGCACAGTGGTCTGCTCCTCGTATGTGATGGTATGGTAAAGATTCCTCGCTTAAAAAGGAATATTCATACAAATGAACTTGATCATTGCCAGTCATCACGTAAAACTGCAGAGCCCGTAACATAGGATAAGTAATTATGACATCCGAAAAGTAATCGATGAATGCCATAATGTTGTCATCATCAATTGACTTGTTACCAAAATAAAAGCTTTTAACTGTCTCAGCTACATCCAGTTTTTGTTCTATTGAATGAAACTTCAGATCACCTGGCAAGAAATCAGAAAATTTTTCATTAATCTTACGCTTCCAAATATCAAAGTAATCAATACGCATAAGTCCTTCCATGCTGGTAAATCCATACAACACTGGTAACTTCTTGTAGGTACCTTTCTGTAGTATACTTAGAGGCGATTCGGTCAGGAATGCTCCGTCACCTGTATCGCGTTCCACACACGGGGAAAACAAAAAAGTAGAATCAGTTCTGTCGAAAAATGAAAATGATGTCAACAGATCCAATGAAGCTGTCTTGTACAATTCTTGTAATGCATGAATATCGTGGAAGTTGGTAAAATTCAGTTTATTGGCATGATATTTGGCAATTTGTAAGGGATCCCTCTGAACTGCAAACGCAGCAAGGCCCCCACCACTTTCTAATATGACTTTGTGGAACAATCCTTCCGTTGACTTCGAGAGCATTAAGAGATCTACTGATGCAGATCCCGCACTGCTACCAGCAATGGTGACGTCGTCAGGGTTACCACCGAAACTGGCGATATTCTTTTGTACCCAGAGCAGCGCCGCCACCTGGTCCTTCATGCCAGCATTGCCTGGTATTTCCTCAGTGCCGAGACAAAGAAAGCCGAGAACGCCCAGACGGTAGTTAAAAGTGACCGTGAGGAAATCCTTCTTTTTCATTAACTGTGTTGCTTTATTCATATTACCATTACCAACTGTAAAGGCTCCACCGTGAACATACACAAGGACTGACAGGTTTGATTTATCTGTTCTGGGTACAAATACATTTGCAATCAGACAATTTTCGTCCATCACAAGCTTTTCTGTTAGGAACTGATTGACGGCTTTGTTTTGTGGACAAGCAATATTTTTCTTTATGGTCTCATACGGGTCTAACCATTTTGGCGGCGGGAGGGGTGCCTGGGGAGCAAAAGTTATAGGGTTAAGCCGGTAGAGATGGTCATTTTTTGAGCTTCCATGGAACTGAACATATTGAGAAAATCATTAAACTTTTATTTTAATAAAATCTACAACTATTATGTTAAAGACAAACCTATTTTTTAGTAACCAGCTCTTTAAATTTAATTTGTTCTTCAACGAGTTGTCTTATCCTGAATGTATGTTTTTCTCGGGGTGTTAGCAACCTCATAGTGTCAAACCAGCCGGTCGATTCTATAAACATGTCGAAGTGAAGGCTTGGGTGAAGTGATCACGAGGTGAGCTGTCAATCCATATAATCAACATGTCACGTGATCACGAAATGAGCTTATTCCATCTCGATTATATGGATTGATAGCTCATCACTTCTACATGCTTACAGAATCGACCGGCTGGTCGAACAGCTCACCGTGGAAACATAGGTGGAGTGAACTGTCATTCCTCTTTGATTTGTTGAATTGACAGCTCACTTCGTGTACACTTTACCTACATCTTCACAGTGATACAAAAAAAAAAAACAAATAAAAATATTTATAATGTCCTAAGTAGTTGTTTTCCCGGTACTTTGAACTAGGTACGATAACTTTCAGTGGACTTGGAATTTTAAATTCAAATAAACTTATTGTGCAAACCGGTGATGTCTTCCTTTTTATTGTACAAAGTGTAACAAAATGAACGCAATACCTGAAAAGGGGTAACATCAAGGGGTTCATCGGATCATTATGTACAACTTTAACTACGGGAAAAACAAAAATCGCGAAAGAACAAGTCCGATGTTCAGTACATTTCGTCGAGTTATACGCACAAAAATGTTTAGGGCCTCGATTTTTTTTCGCGATTTCAGAGTTCACATCATCAACATCATTGGAATCACCTAATTAAGCACTATAAACAATAGGAATCAATTAAAGCACCTTGAATTTATGTTCGCCCCTGGGCGCTGTGGCGTATGGTATATTATAGAATGCGTATAGATCTTCGTATGACTGCAGCCGCCCGCGTACAATACCCTGCGCAATTTTCACTTCCAGAAATTCATCATCACAAAAAACAGCTGTCACCCAAAAAAAAACTACACACGACCGTATCGCCATTGTTATATAAGAAGACTAGGCCGCGATTGGATTGCATGATAGAACAATACTATTGAATAGATCGATTGTGATTGAATGTTTTGAATATTTTTCCTTTCCTTTTGTCCAAAAGATCTGTGGAAACTGAAGCATCCATTTGTAATAGAACATTGAGAAACCTATTTTAACATGAATCACAACAACATAGGTAGGTGTTTTGTCCGATGGAACGGGATATTGTTCCACTTACAAGAGACCTAGCTATTAGTAGCTCTTAAGGTGCTTCAGGAGCTGGGGTCCTGCCAGGGTTGCGGAATTTGTTCGAAAGAGTCACCGCGGCCCTGGAACGCAAAGGGCTTTAGAAGGAACACGGATGGGTTTTAGTCAGTAAGAGTCTGACACGCCCTTCCGCTACACCCAGAGCGGAAGAAGTCAATTGATAATTTCCCACACTTAAAAAAAAAAAAAAACGCCGCGAAATTCAAATTTTCATTAGTTTTTTGCATTTTGCAAGTCAGTGTCAGGTTGTGTGTTGATAAAAATACGATTGGCGACCGTAACAAATATGGCTTTACTGAGTTATAGTAGGTAATTAAAATCATCAATTCAGATTGTATCATTCATGTAACTCGATTAAATTATTTTTTTTATTAAATAACCATTCATTCGAGTTAAATGAACTTAGAGCGTTGTATTGATGATTTTAATGATTATAATTCTATAAATAAATACGTGTTACGGTCGCGAATCATATTTTGTTTGTTCAACATACAGCCTGACACTGACTTGCAAATTCCATAAAACATGAGAAAATTTGAATTTCGCGGGTTACCCTGGCGCTTCCAACTTAAGTCTTTAGCTATTCTTTTCTGTTCTTAGGATACTTTTCCACAATAGATGTACGAGGTAGGTAGGTGGCGGATCCATCATCAAAGTATGGCTACACAAAACACCAGTTAGACTTACTAAATCTTAGGTTTTACTTTTAAATGCTAGGATTTACTGTAGTTCGGGCTTTTACAGTATATTAGCTGAGCATAAGCTGTAATTTTTTTTAAATTTGTAAGCCCTGGTTGGGGGCCTTAAATTCATTTGAGGCCACCACGGGATAGTCCGGTTAAGGAGTAACCAGCCTTATTGAGCTGAACTGAGAGTGGTCACGTCCTGGTGCACATTTTCTGGTGTCATATATATATATGTCACCGGAATATTGCAAAACATCCCGTGAATTTGTAAAATATTGGTAAACATAACGATTTTTTCATAGTATTTCGAGAAATTATACTCTAATAGAGTCTGTAATTTTGCGGTCACGGAATACCTACATCATTATAAATAAATTTTGAATTCAAATTTTGCATGCGTGCGCGTAATAACAGTTTTCAACTCCCATGCATGCACTTTACTCGCCAGTGGCGTCAATTGGTGAGCAAAAAACGTTAGCACTCATTATATTGCTAAGACAAGGTATGTTTTGTAAGGCATATCTAGTCGCACAACGCGTTAACTCCAACACACCTGCTAAAAGTGACGAAACGGCAGATTGCACTGTAAAAAAACTAGTTGTGCCTTGCAAACTCGCACCATGACTTTTGCGCCGACGCACTGAGGATAACAGCACCTGCGCACCGGGACCCTGGTCTGCCAGGGTTGCGGAATTTGTTCGAAAGAGTCACCGCGGCCCTGGAACGCAAAAGGCTTTAGAAGGAACACGGAGGGGTTTTAGTCAGTAAGAGTCTGACACGCCCGTCATTTGATGATTTCCCATCCTTAAAAAAAAAAAAACCGGGACCCTGGTACTCGCGGGGCTCTTTGTCCGTAGGCATTTGGAACCCTTTGCCCTCGTGCTCGCGTACCGGTACTCTGGTCTACCTGTCTATCATACTTATACCAAATAGTAGACGTCACAATTATTGCTATCAACTTTATCGCTTCTACTTTTAAACTTTATCATAATCTTATCATACGCAATTTTAAACCGAATTTAAAACAGCTGACAAGGATGACATGAGCAAAAGTAGTACTGCCATATTATTTAGCAAATAAAACTGGTTCGCAATGCATAATACAGTATTGTCTTATCCATTGAGCAACAGTTTTATATATAAAAGGTTTAAAACTTCAAGTTTGTAAAACTTAACAGACAGATGTGTTGCTGGGGAGTTTGTTGCGCCACTTCTTCTTCCCAGCTTTAACACTAGGAAGTGGTGACGGGCGGGCGTTTTGGGGGACTGTCTTTATGTAGAACTTTGACGTTCAAAAATTGCTGGCATTCAGCCTAATTTGAATAAATGACTTTTGTTTTTTTTTTTTTCATTCCAAATGTAATAGCATGAAAGTTCTAACTATGTTAACACAGTAGTTAACAAAATTGTTAACAAACATGCTTTTAAATTCTGGAAAATTCAAATTAGAAATCCGCTTATAAACATTAAAATTAATCGGTCAGAATTTTTCAAATACCTAAAAGCTATGTTTTGGTTCAGTAATATTTTTAGGTAAACATAATTTACAATTTGGGAACCACTTAATTTCTTTGTAATTGAAGGCCATCCGATTGTAAGTTAGTGCCTAACAATAACAGGAACTACAATGTTTTGCAAGTCAATTTAGTTAACCACGATGCGAAAACTAGAATTATTAGAGTAGGTAATCATTTTTTCAACTGTTATTTAAACTTTAGGGATGTAAAAAATAAATAAATGGGCAGTAATTAAATGATGGAATGGGCAGTTAAATGCTGGAATGGACAAGAAGCTTAGAGCACCCCGACACCGATAGGTTAGGTTCGAATTGTATGACAGTTTAGGTTACTTTAAACCCTGCAGACAGAAATAGGAGCCCCGGCAGCGGTGCTCCGTCGTCAAAGTAAGAATGTTGATATTGATTGTTGTTTGAATTAAGATTTCTTACCGACTAATTTCGAATTGTTAACTACTATGAACTCTTAAAACGATCTTGATTCCGCTCTAAGAGAGAGACGGAGCTATACATAGCGAATAGCACTATCCCTTTTACATCATCGCAATTTTTTTATTTTTTTATTATTTAATATGGGTTTGCTCTTGACTCTAGTCTAGGTCATAGATGACAGAGACAAAGTCGACGATGGAGCGAGCTTACCCAGAAGAAGCCTGTTCACTCTAATTTTGAAGAGATTAGGTCGGCTGACCACTAATGACTGCCTATCAAGTCATATTACAGCCCGTTCAGTCAAATTTCTGCTCATTTAATTTTTTTCTACGCATCATTTCTTTTTAGTTCACTGCTCAGTTTTAACTGCTGAACTTATTAATAAAAATACATTTTGTAATTTTTAACTTACCAATTCTACAATACAATATACAACTGCCTGCTTTAAATCAGTGCCGTATTATTCTACTTTAGACCACTAACACTCAGATACAGGCCACAATTTGGATTTTAATCTGCCCCAATTCATTTTAGTGGAGCTGAATACACTCGCATGAAGTCTTGGTATGTTTTGCTCCACGAGGGCTGGAATGTTGGAATAAAAAATATTATGTTAAAAATAATTACAGTTTATCACATTGTTTTAAAAAAAACATTTCAAAGTACAAGTCTATCGTAGCAGATAGATAATTGAAGTATACCTTCACCTCTTTTCTTGATTTACTGGTATAGCGCTAATAGTGTCCGAATAAAATGGCAGTCAAACTTCCGGACAGACAACCGGACATGGACAGGACGAAATTTTAATGATTGCGTTTTTGCCATTAGCCAAATGGCAAAAATGCGTACCTACTAACTGCTCCGTTCGTCTCAGTGTTGCAAGCGCGACTGCCAAGCGTGGATGGGTTCGATTCCCAGGTCAAGCAAAAAAGCGTTATTGGGTTTACCCAATAGGAATTTCTCAGTGACCGCCTCGAAAAGCACGCTAAGCTGTTGGTCCTGCGCCAGATCTCTCTCCGGTCGTGTCGGGTTGCGTCCCACCAGAATATGATATTGATGGAAGAGGGAGTGCACCTGTGTTTGCGCACACACTTGTGCACTATAATATGTCGAAATCGGTCAGGAGGAGTACATGAAAGCAGCAGAACTTCATCAGAATCATTATTAGGCACCACTAGACAACAAAATCTTAAGTAAAAATTTTAAAATTAATCCTTATCAGTAGGTCTATCACTATAAAGACGGTGGTACAGTGATCACGTGCTACCGTGTACAGCGGGGCTCAGGGGAAACCCCTTGACAGTCTCCGAGCCCCTGGGATGAGCCATAACAGGCGTTGCACAGAGGGGGTTCCAGAGTGGTCTTTTAAGAGGTACCGGAGCCCATTCAATGAGCTGATCGTGGTTTTAGTGAGGTAAAGAACCCACACTCCCTGGTCTTTTTCCTCAAAATTCCAGGCGCCTTTTGAAGGTATCCCCCCGAAAACAAAGAAAAAAGGTATATCACTTATCAGACACTAGTACCTACATTTTCGCCAACTTAGTAACACAATCCTTATCATCAACTTTGACCAAACCATGAAATCAGCCTTAATTGGCACATTATAGACACGATCCAAGGTCGTATGTTGCTCTTCGACGAGGGCATGTATTATTTGCTCAATTTTAGTTCTTCATCATCTGCCTTTTCAATTCGTTTCTTGAATAATGACAGTTGTTGTCTCGTCCATGCACAAACTTCGGCGAAGCCATACATAACAAAAGCCCGGAGAGCCCGGATGACCTATCCGCACTTCCTGGGTAGGGAAGCTCCGTCGCCTGCCCAGACACGGACGTGTGTGAACGACACAGAGTACTTTTATGGTGAACGAGTTCATATAAAATTTATGCAACGATATTTTGACAGCCCACTGACAGCCAGAGTACAGATATTATAATCACTCAGTCACCAGTAACGGAAGAGTTATAAATATATATTGATTTCTTACATACAGGGCTGTAGGGCTCATAGAGCTCAGGTTCGAAGGCACTGTTGGGTTTGTAGGTCTTAGACGGTTCCTTTAATGTATCATCATGTATCGTCACACCCTTAACAGTATTGCGGCCTTGATTTTTGCGGAGGTTTTAGTTAAAATTACTTTTATTTTTATAGTTTCGCTAATGTTTGTTTTCGTCGCTTATAAACCCCTACACAATGACATTATCAAGGACTCCGAGAAAGTTGAATAAATATCTCTTGTTTCTGTACTTTCATTGATATGTACACTATACAGCCGCTCCACCGCTGGTTTCGTGACGTCCTATTATTTTGATATTCGCTGCTGATAATGGACCGTTTAGTTATCGTACACCGTTTATAGTATCAGACAGTCAATTTTTGTAAGTCAATTTACAAACGTAGCGATGGAGTGGCGGACGTGTGTGCTACTGTTGTGTGCGACAGCTGTTCTGGCTAGCGAGGAATGGCGTGAAGTGCAAACTGCGCAAGGGCCGGTGCGCGGGAACAAGCATCCCAGCGAGGATCTATACGTCTTCTACAACATACCCTACGCTACAGCTCCTGTGGGTCTAGATAAATTCAAGGTTGGTTCAAAACTCTTTCATAAAATTTTTCTAAGAATGTTATTTTTTTAGTCAAAACGATTTTTTTTCATAACTTTTAACGAGGTACCTACTAAAAATATTTTTAGAAATACACAATACCGACAATAAATGGGGCCTAAGCTGTTGCAATAATATGACCCAACGAGTACATCGCTCTCCCCATTCTGGGGTATGTGACTTCGTGCAAGAGTCAAACTTTTCATTCCTAATTTAAAGAGTGTAATGGTTTAAATGGTTCTCTGTACATTGCAACAGCTACACTACAACCGCCAACCCGCCTGCCCAGCATGGCGATTATGGCAACACCTCTCCCCCGGGGGGGGGGGGGGGGGGGGGGGGG
>NDFZ01004486.1:75093-95203 GCA_002192655.3 Mamestra configurata
GGGGGGGGGGGGGGGGGGGGGGAAGAGAGGTTTGGGAGAGGCCTATGTCCAGCAGTGGACATCTTTCAGCTGATATGATAATGATGACGATGATGAATGGTTTATCCACTGGCTCATTAATTGTAGATCAGACTGAAAGGTTTTGTAACTCTGTCCTGATAAGGATACGGGTATTATCAGTGCCCAAAATAATCGGACCCCTCTACCCTTTTTCTTTTGCTAATAGAAGGATATACAGCCCTGTATGGACCTTATACTGACTTTAAAAAGAACCTCTTTTCCAGGCACCTCTTCCACCACCTGTATGGAAGGAACCTTACGATGCTATCGACAAATATGTGATATGTCCACAAATCCCGTCTGCCATTGGAGAACTCTGGTCAAAAAATCTAGTAACACAAGAAAACTGTCTCATTGCTAATGTGTATGTCCCAAACACGAGTGAGAAGAATCTCTCGGTTCTAGTGTATGTTCACGGAGGTGGTTTTGTAATGGGCTTTGGTGAAATGCTTAAAGCGACTCAGCTAATGAAGACAAAAGATATAATCATCGTAACGTTCAACTATCGATTGGGAGCTCACGGGTTCCTTTGTCTGGGCACCGAGGATGCACCAGGCAATGCTGGCATGAAGGATCAGGTAGCTCTGCTGCGCTGGGTACAATATAACATCGCCAGCTTCGGCGGTAACCCAGATGATGTCACCATTGCAGGCTACAGTGCTGGCTCAGCTTCAGTAGATCTCTTGATGCTTTCTAAGTCAACCGAAGGTTTATTTCACCGGGTCATACCTGAAAGTGGAGGAAACCTTGCAGCATTTACAGTGCAGAGAGATCCTTTAGAGGTTGCCAAGATGTATGCCAAAGAACTCAACTTTACCAACGTAGACGATATTTATGCTTTAGAAGAGTTTTACAAGACAGCTTCGTTTGAAATTTTGAATCGAGGCGGGATTCTCGATAGAACTGATTCTACTTTCGTTTTTTCCCCATGTGTGGAGCGTGATACAGGAGATGGAACATTCCTCACAGAATCTCCTTTGAGTATACTCAAGAAGGGCAACTACAAAAAATTACCAGTCCTGTATGGATTTGCTAACATGGAAGGACTGTTGCGTATTCCGTTCTTTGAAATTTGGAAACATAAGATGAATGAAAAGTTATCAGATTTCTTGCCAGCTGACTTACAATTTAAATCTGAAGATGAAAGAGAAGATGTAGCTAAAAAGATAAAGAAGTATTATTTTGGCGATAAGCCGATCGGTGATGAAAACATTTTGGGATACATTGACTTCTTTTCGGATATCATCATGACTTACCCAATGCTTTGGGCTACAAAATTGCAAGTGGAGGCTGGCAACAATCAAATATACTTGTATGAATATTCTTTTGTGGACGACAATACTCCAGTAGTGCCACATACTAACATACGAGGTGCTGACCACATCGCTCAAAGTTTGGCTGTGATGGACGCTACAAATATGTCACAGCCAGATGAGTCTCTTGCCAGCCCAAAACTTAAGAATATGAAGAAAATAGTACGTGAAATTTGGCACAACTTTGTCAAAACTGGGTGAGTAACGAAATTTGACAAAATTAGTTTATTTTTTATTTTAGAATTAGCGATTACAGCGTGACAACGTAACAAACAGTCAGAGAGATACCAATGGAGTGACTTTTTAAATTTAAAATATCTTGACCTATCTCTTGTGCCTGTTGTTACCGTCGGAGTTCAATCAACACGCACTGTAGTTCTAGTGAAATGGCAGAATTTAATACGAATGTGGTGTGCACCTTTCAGGAAGCCCGTGCCTGAAGGATCATCGCTGCCTGCGTGGCCGGCAGCAGGCGCGGACAGGTCACCTCACATGGTGCTGGATAACAAGTTGGAACTACGTGGGGTGCTCTTGGAAGAGCGCACTCGCTTCTGGGACGATATCTACGAGAAATACTACCGGGATGCACTACCACCACCTAAACCGCCATCTAAAACACGAGTTGATTTATAAAATAAATCTCACCTATTTTGGTCACTAATAAAATTTAGTAAACAGGTTTTCAACTATGTTTGTGTCAATGGGCAATGTTTTTTAAACAGAATTTCAAAACTCTTTTGAAAATTTCCAAATCCTAGCAGACTTTTGTTTTAATTATTCACATCTAGAGAAAAGTAAACTATGCCAAAATTTCAGCCTCGTAAAAGGTATCTCACTCGAGGTGGCGACCGGCTCCTATTACTAGTTAGATTAGACTTTACAATGACTGACTATCAAAAAAAATATTTAATTACCAATTTTATTAAACAATTTTTTTTTAAACCTCCACCAAAATTAGCACACAGACAACGAAAAGTGAGTGATGCTTTATTATTACTTTAGCACATTTATATTGGCTGTCGGCCCATGCTAGCAGGTGTGCGTACGTTTAAAGTATACTAACTTTATTCTATCCCACACATTTTGATCCTAAAAAAATAAGTAAGGTTTGCGGCTCTGGGATCTTAAGTTATAAGGATGTCGTATGACGTAACTCTGAAGCTTCAAATGGTACTAGTACCGAAATACACGGTTAAAACGCATTATTTTTATAACGTTCAACTACATTTCAATATAAAAATCAAACTCTAATAACAATTTGGAATCATCTACTTGGGTCAAATCCATCCGTACACGAAACACACACCTTTTGAAATAGTATTTGGCGAAACGCCTAAGCTTATGAAGAAAAAAGATAATTATGACGGCCGTTGCTTTTAACTTTAGCCTGGGCGCTCATGGGTTACTTTGTCTCGACATCGAAGACATACACCTGGCAATGCTGAGTACAGAATAACATTGCCAGCTGCGCTGGTAAAGGCGGGCTGCGTGAGGGAGAGGCAAACCTCACGACTCAGCCGCCGCAACAGGCGAAGACGCCCCAGGTGTCGGGAGTCGCAGGGCGATTCCCGGCAATCGTAGGCGCGGGCCTGCGGAAGCGAAAAGAACCAGGCCCGGGTCGACGGCGCGTTGTGTTCCATGCGCGCCTCAAAGATATATTGTCAGCATTGTGGACAGGGCCCGCTAGAGCCAGAGCCCACCGCTGCCTTGGAACGCAAAGGGCATTAAGAGGAACACGGATGGGTTTTAGTCAGTAAGAGTCTGACACTCTCTTCTGCTCCGCCCAGAGCGGAAGGAGTTATTTTATGATTTCCCATCTTTACCACCCAATTTTTAATATCAAATCTCTCCAGCATCTTAATAGAGATTCATTAGGTAGGTGCAACCACAATTTAGTCAATCGGGGTATCATAGACCCTGTCGACATAGTGCGATTACGGTGCTCATTACTAAACGATGACCCATATGTTGAAGTTTCCGAAGTGTGAGAATCTGATCGTTCCAAGTGCCCAACAGTGTTATCCCCAAGAGAGATTCTTGCTTTGGTAGCTTCCCGAATCCCGTCCGTCACAGCGCTAATAGATAACCCCATTAGGTCCCTGACCCTGTCTCTAGCCTTATCTATTGACGTGAAACGAGGTAGTGGAGCGGGGCGAAAGAGTAATGCGGAACCGAGATGTGGACTGTGTCTGTCCATTGATGCGGAGCGAGGTAGTGTGGAGCGGAGGTGCGGACTGTGCGGGCGGCAGAGGGCGGCGGGAGATCAGTTATACACGAAATTCCCCGCTCCGCTTCCTCTCTCCGCTTTCCAGTTTTGTATGAATTTGTACCTATCCACTGAAGCGGAGCAGAGATTTTATGCAATTCCATTAATTAATATTGGCTCGGCTCTGCTCAGCTCCTCTCCCCTACACTCCAGTGGACATTCTGCCTTACAGCGCCATTTCCAGGTTTCCCATGACTCCGTTATAGGAGTGGACGATCTTAATGCCATACATCCCGTATGGAACTGCTATAGATCAATGCCACAGGCAAGGTCGTATATAACCTAAGTGCAAACCTTAACTTTGACGACTTTGATGCGTCCTACTTACTTCCACAACTTGAGTCATCTCTAGAACTACGTATGTCCTGCGAGATTGTGATTCTGTTCATTCGGGCTTATATCACATAAAGGATATTCTTAAGTTATTTACTACTCGCCGAGTCTGAAGGTCTTGAAAGTCGCAACGCTCTGGACGCTGCGTCAGTATTTGCAGGTATCATTCTGCCCGCAGTCCAGCACCGGAAGTTGGTAGTATTACGGAAGGGAGACTCTTTCCTCCAGGCGCGGATCATCAAAGAGTAGCCGTACCCTGTTTTAGTTGATTTAAATTTAAACCCGTATAAACCCGTTAATTGTGCAGTGACTTTTAATCAAAATATATTTATTGGATTGCTCCTGAATCGAACTATTGGTTCTTCAGGTGCTTTGAAGTTAGTAACAAAACTTAGAACCAGGAAATGTTAGGCGTCTCGTCGCGCCTAGTCACCTTTACGCTGGCACTGAGACCCTTGCACCCGCGGGGTTCTTTGCCCATGCGCCCGCGCAATGGTGCTCAAATGCTGCGCACTCGGTACCTAGCGGGGTCGATGTACTGTACTCTTTGCGCAATCGCCACATTCTTTACATAAAAAAGATATCTAGATTATTGTTTATATTTTTAAACTTTATCATGGTGTGATCATGCGCTAGGCTACTGCAAGCTATAGGTGCTCCTTTATTGATTATATCGGGTTGTTATGTCTCTGTATTATCTATTGAAAAACAGTTTTATTTGCTAATTAATATGACACAACATATTTAATTTTGTCCATGTCATCCTCGTCAGCTGATTTGAAATCCTGTTTAATATACGATTTTCATTTACTTTTTTTGATAATATTTAATGCATTGTGCCTTAAAAATATGTATTTACTGTTTTTTTTTAGGGTTCGGTAACATAACTTTAATTTCGGCAGTCGGTGTTTTTGGTTGTTTTTTCGTTTTTTGACACCGACTTCCAAAATAAAAGTTATTTTATACTTTGTAGTGTTTTTTATTTGGAAGTCGGTTTTATTTTTTTGTAAAAAGGTTTTTTTTTCACTTTTTTTGTGTTTCACATGTGCTTCCCTTCACAGCGTACCGGCGTGATGTTATGTTATCAATCAATCAATCAAAAAACTTTATTTCGAACTATGCGTCCATATTGGTTAGTAGCGATTACTTATAAGCTATGCTATATAAAATACTATTATTCCTAAAACCGAATTCAAGTATTTTTCCTCAGCACCAGGCCCGCAGCTATGCCTACGGGACCAGTGCATCAGAATGGCCAGGACAGTCTGGCCTCTCCACAATAACCTTCAGGATGCTGTTGGAGCTTCCACGTATCCTACGCATTAGGGATGCTGTTCTCTGGCGCATGACAGCCTCGAAACTATCTATGCGAGCCTCGGCAAACATGCCCGACGCACTACTACTGAACTGGTGTAAACAATAGTCTGTATATTGTTTACACGAGTTTACATGAGATTTCAGCAATCTCAGTCCATTTGCTATTATTTATTGAGGAGTTCCGTTACCTATCTCCAAAGTTCTTCATCAGATCTTCACCAAATTGAAATGGATCAACTCCGAAAGTACTCTTCAAAAAACTACCTAAATCGCTTCAAGTGTGCCTATAAAATTTGAAGAGCTCTGTTCTCCAGGATGCCATCATCAGATCCTGACTTGATGATCATGGGAACCACCTGGGAAGTATACCCTTTCAAAAAAAAAAAAAACCAAATCGGTCCAGCCATCTTCGAGTAATCGGGAACATACATAATAAAAAAAGGTTTCCGACGAATTGAGAACCTCTCTCTTGAAGTTAAAAACTAGAAAAGATTGACGAAATTTTATTTACCCTTTTATCATTATTTTGTCGTTTTAGAGAGATCTCAGAATCTATTTACTTACATTTTTAAGCATTTTTTTGGTATTGCCGCTAAGGTGAGATCGCGACTAGACTTTGAAGTGTTATCGAATTATTTATTGGCCTTGGAGTTCACTAGACTCATAACTGTTTCGGTAAGCCCAGTCCTATTATTGTAATCGCTTGGAACTTTTAATAATGTTAACACAATGATTAACAATATTGTACAAATTGCGATTTTGTTCAGTAATATTTTTATGTAAAGAAGAGATGCAATTTGACATAAAACTAATTTCTGTGAAATCACCTATTTTAAAAATCATTAATGGATCATTAATTGATTTACCTGCGCCTTCTAATATTTCAGCATGATGAAATTTTGGCTCATTATTTATTAGCTTTATGTTTAACTGTTCAAATTCTAACAGGATCATTTTTAACTATATATTATACAGCAAATATCGAAAAAGCATTTTACAGAGTAAATTACATTTGTCGAAATGAAAATTATGGTTGATTAATTCGAACTCTCTATGCTAATGGAGCCTCTTTTTTCTTTATTTGTATCTATCTTCATATTGGACCAGGAATTTATTATGAATCTTTTAATTTAAAGTATAGGGCCAATTCGATCTTCTTTTTAACATTTTTAATGATAAATAAATTATTACTATTCGAAAAACTCACCCTATTTAAAAAATCATTAATTGATTGATGACTGTCTGTGGTGAAGTCAGTGCATAAGTGTAACTATGTGTAATGCATGTCAATGTAGTAAACAAACACAGCTCGAAAATTAAGTGATTGAATAAAAGGCTTAGTTAATAGTTGCTTAGTAGTCATCACTTTTAATTAGTTGTAAAGTGTAATAAAGTAAACTTGGAATTGACTATGTAAAAACGTCCATCAGTCATGGTAGATACTGGTTTACCAAAGCGGAGATAAAAAAAAACTGCTGACGTTTGTGTGCTATGCCCAATTTTTAACAGAACCAAACTGAAAAGGAGCTGAACTTATAACGAACAGGACATAACTTTAACACAATATTTTCTTGAGTTACGAGTTAATCACTATCAGTTGGTACTGATTGGATTTATAAAGACTAAACTGATAGTGGAGAAGTTACGTCCAATTTATGCAAGTGTAAACTATCGAAAGAAGTACCTATAAATAAACAAATAAATAGATCACTCTTTTTATCTTTAAACTATTTTTCAAAAAAGTTCTTCATTAAACTGGCGTGTTGTGTAAACAATTATCATTAAAATCGGTTTTTACATTTCCAAGAATACTTATGGTCTTACTTTGAATGTAATACTGAGAGGAGGAGTTAATCGACAAACAAGTTAAGGAAACAGACACGTTTCAAGGTCGTCTGTTACGCCACGATATTATAGAATGATCCATTCGTGAACTCAACTATTTATAGTACCTAATTACTTAGGTACTGGAACCATGCTATAGCAAACTTGAGTGAATAGGTAAATTATTACAGATTTATAATTTTGCTATATAATTTAAGTTGATTTTTTTCGCGATTTCACTGTTGGTCCCATAGTTAAAGTTGTTTCGAATTCATTAAAATACGCATTAAGATTCTTCCATACAAACTTTAGAACCCCCTAAACCCCTGATTGGGGGTAGTTTTTAAAAACTACTTCTGTTTTTTTTTAAATTTAAGTACATCCGTGCCAAGTTTTAAGTATAAGCTCAAGCAATAAGATTTTTCCTTCTTTTGCCAAGTATGGGGCAATATTCTTTCAAAGTAGACCCATACGCATCAAGAAAACAACATCCCTCACGGCTATTGCTAAGGATGTACGATTTCTGTCAATTAGTCAGTAAACAGGACTTTGATTCCTGAAGTATTGTATTGGATTAACATTCTGTGTTCGAGCTGTATTTTTAATTCATATATCGACGGTGAAGTGCCAATACCTCCTAAATGAAATTTTTTGAGAGATTTATTTTTACAGCTTTTAATTTACTGGCGCTTTTCCTATGTATTATGTTTAATCTCCGAAGTTTATTTTTAGTTGAAACTTCATTAAATTGTTATAAAGTAATTGAATATACTAATTAATGTTCAACTTCTCAAGATATATTTTTTTTTTCCAGTTTGTGTAAATTATTGATTTCAGCAGTTAGTTATTGACACTTCGCCGTCGATATGTATTTACTAGATTGCCTCTAAAATATACGACAGAATCGTCAACAATCGTCTCACGTTTTGAATTGAAAAAAAGAAACACCGCTTTTCTGACACTTGATACTGAAACTTTTTTGTTACTTGGTTTTCCTCGTATTCATGTTTCTCGATCTTGCAAAAGCATTTCAACCAGCATCGACTGGCCCACTCAATAAAAAACTTTACAGCTACAGATTTGGAGAAACCTGCCTTAAATGGTTTAAGAGCTACTTGATGAATTGAGAACAGTCACTTACTACAGTCACTTTCACAGTTACTTCAGTATTCTTGTCGTTTGACCAATTTCCAATCAATTGGTGTTGCACAGGACATTGTCCTGGGTCCCACGCTTTTCTTCATTTACATAAACGAGGAAACATGAAAACAAATGTATTACTATTGAGCAAAAGACGGAAATGTAACAAGTGGCAAACAACAAGCAGTCTTCATACGAGTTCATTGATAGAATACTTTATTTGTCGACACTGGTACTGCGGACTTAGTGTGCTTTTCAGAAAACCAACACTTCAACTTTAGGTTCATATGCATACCGTACCGAAGTGACTTCATTCACTTTTCTTTTTTCGTTCAGCCCATTTCTCTATAGAATGCGCTCCTCCAGGAAATCAGGATGACAACCAACCGATTAACCTATGAAATCAAAGTTCACTAACATTCGTAAGAAGTTTTCAATAATATAATCACAGCGTTAATATTTACCTTATCTATTTATAGTAATTGTTTGTGGTGTTACGAAATTACCATATATTTGATTAAGTAATTTGAGTGTTCATTCTCAAAATTGCACCTATCACTATTTGTCTCTACTATTTAGACCGTCTCTGTAAGGCGTAATGAATTCAATAAATAAATACTGCGACGCTTATTGGCTAAAACAATTTCAAAGTAAATATAGCTAAACATTTGTTATGACGGTTCGGCACAATTACTATAAAGCTACCCGGATAAATCGAAGCATAATTTCAATACAGCTTGTAAGGTTGCACATACTAAAAAACATAATAGCACAGCACTGCCAGTAGTCTCTACTTTGAAAATGAAATCTCGAGTCCAAAGATTGTCACCACCTTGACCTAGCTGTAGGTTCCCAATATTAATATTACCTGCATTACATTGCAAACATTTTTGTATTACCTAGGTAACTTGTTCAATCACAAATTACTTGATGTCTCATGAAATTACGACAATCGGCATAGGTATTTATATAAAATGAGCATCATAAATTTTAATCGTACAATCGTTGCTGGGTGAGATAATTTTAAAACTAGCTACTTCATTGCTATCATCAGTTATATGAATCAGTTTGCAAACGTAGCGATGGAGTGGCGGACGTGTGTGGTACTGTTGTGCGCGACGGCTGTTCTGGCTGACGACGAATGGCGGGAAGTGAAGACTGCGCAAGGGCCGGTGCGCGGGCGCAAGCACCCCAGCGAGGATCTATACGCCTTCTACAATATTCCCTACGCCACAGCACCTACGGGCGTAAATAAGTTCAAGGTACTAAATACTATGTAATTTATTCTTTCTACCATGTAAACAGTAATTTACCGGTACATATACTTACACAGACGTATTTCACATAAAAATATTATACAGCTCGTGAACAAGACCTAGTCTGGCCCAGTGACGGAAAGGATCGTTTTTTTGTGATACCAAATTATAACGATCTTAATCGACTTAAAGCGACGTCATATCTGTTGATATCAATATAGTTTTATTTATTTATTATAAGGCTACGCACTCTTTCTTTCGGTAGGTTAAAATTATGCCGGCGAAGCAATGTCAGTTTATTGCTTCTAATATTAAACATATTAGAAGCTTCTATTATTTTGATTTAATATAAGTACCTGGATGACCGAGCTTTGCTCGTTTTTTTTTGGTAAACGTTTTCTAAAAATGAAACCTAGCTAGATCGATTTATCGCCCCCGAAACCCCCTGCTACTAAATGTCATAAATGTCGTTGGAGCCGTTTTCGGGATTCAGATTATATATATACATATATACAAGAATTGCTCGTTTAAAGGTATTAGATAATATTGAGGGAAACACCTTGGCGGCTTCTCCGCTTCGCTGTAACGAGCATACTGTACTGATGTACGATTTGAACAATGTATGTGAAGCGGTCTTTGCCCCACAGCAGGATAATGATACAATACTATGATATACATTTAACTATGTCCACAATCAACTGTTTTATTGAGAATATGAAATGTGTTTGTGAAATGTATGCCAAAAGACGATTCTGACTGTGAACTTTCTGCGATATGATGTTTCTACTTTTTAATTATTATGGACATAAAATGTATGCCTATAGATGATTCTGACTTATAAAATTATGAGTTTTGAACGTATAATAAGTGAGTGTTTGTCAAACGATTTTCTGCAAAATGAAGTTTATGCTTTCCGCTGTTATGCAAAACAATATTATGACGTAAAAAGTTCTATGACATGCAGATAATTTATAGTTTAAAATTCCTCTTTGTAATGGTTCATTTTACTTTCAGGCACCTCTTCCACCACCGGTATGGTTAGAACCATACGAAGCTATCAACGAAGAAGTATTATGTCCACAACCCTCGTTTCCATACCTAGATCTCATGCCGAAAACTACTGTCGAAAAGGAAGATTGTCTGATAGCTAATGTGTTCGTGCCAAACACAAATAAAAAGAACCTTTCAGTCCTTGTGTACGTTCACGGAGGAGCTTTTATAATGGGCTATAGTGATATGATTAAAGCAACAAAGTTTATTACGAGGACAAAAGATTTCATCATCGTCACGTTTAACTACCGCCTTGGCGTTCACGGGTTCTTATGTCTCGGCACCGAGGACGCACCAGGAAATGCTGGCATGAAGGACCAAGTGGCGGCGCTGCGCTGGGTACAAAAGAACATCGCCAGCTTCGGCGGTAACCCTGATGATGTCACTCTTGCAGGTGGCAGTGCAGGTTCTGCATCAGTGGACCTAGTAATGCTTTCAAAGTCAGCTGAAGGATTGTTCCACAGAGTCATACCAGAAAGCGGTGGTAATCTTGCTGCATTTACCGTTCAAAGAGATCCTCTAGAGATTGCCAAAAAGTATGCCAAAGAACTTAATTTCACCAACGTAGATGACATTTATGCACTAGAAGAATTCTATAAGACAGCTTCCCTGAAACTGTTGACTTCCGACGCATTTTTCGATAGAACTGATTCTACATTCATGTTTTCTCCGTGTGTGGAGCGTGATACAGGAGATGGAGCATTCCTGATTGAATCTCCTTTGAGTATTCTAAAGAACGGCAACTACAAAAAGCTACCTGTGTTGTATGGATTCGCTAACATGGAAGGTCTACTGCGTGTACTGCTTTACGATTATTGGAAGCCCAAGATAAACGAAAAGTTTTCCGATTTCTTGCCAGCTGACTTAAAGTTTAAATCAAATGAAGAAAGAGAAGAAGTAGCTGATAAGATTAAGCAGTTTTATTTCGGTGATGAGCCTATTGGTGATCACAACATTTTGGCATACGTTGACTTTTTGTCGGATATCATATTTACTTACCCTATGCTTTGGGCTACAAAATTGCACGTGGAAGCTGGCAACAATCAAATTTATTTGTATGAATATTCCTTTGTGGACGACGACGATCCTGTGGTTCCACACACTAACGTTAAAGGAGCTAACCATTGTGCTCAATCAATGGCTGTAATGGATGGTAAAAATATGACACACGCAGATGATAAATTTGCATCCCCCAAATATTTGAAAATGAAGAATGTGGTACGTGAACTTTGGCACAACTTTATTAAGACTGGGTGAGTTAATCTAAAGTAAAAAAAATATTTTGAATGAAAAGTGACTAACAAAAGTAGGTTTATTTTGGAGTGGAAACGCCAGGAGTGAGCGCCCTACAAGAACATATAAAGACCACATAGGTGATGTTTTTGTGAAAGGTCAGCTGGTCGATTCTGTAAACATGTCGAAGTGAAAGCTTGGGTGAAGTGATCACGAAGTGAGCTATCAATCCATGTAATCGAGATGGAATGACCGTTCACTTCGCGCTCACTCCACCTGAGTTTTGACGGTGAGACGTTTACAGAATCGACCGGCAGGTGTGTAGTACCCACAAGCGAAGCAAAACAAATATGGTATGATCGTAACCGATGGCGTCCTGTACTTGTTGCGTTAAGTAATACTTACTGTTGAACAATATCTGAGAATACGATCGAGACTACGAGTCTATAAAATTAATTATTTCAAACATGTAAGAATAAGAGAATCGGATGTATATGTACCTCTATACGAGTACATACTTATGTAACTGTTCTTTTTTCCATATAACTGAACAGAATTACAAATGAGTGAATGATTGCTCAGAAACTGATAAAAGTTTCCCAAAGGTCTCGATTGGATGTGCATGTCTTATTTAATCAGTTTGAATGAAAACATTTTTTTTATATTATTTGTAGGTATTTTTCACATATTTTTGTATGTATGCCTTGTTGGTTTTGGATTTTATTGCTACCCTTAGATTTGTTTTTTTGATTTATTGCAAGGGGTCTGGTTTAGTCACATCAGGCAAGATCTGTCTCTACTAGATGTATCTTTATTCTTTCTAACATTAAAGAAGAAAGCAAAAGTAGTTATAAGCAGATTTTTTTCTGTTTGACAGTCATAGTTTGAGTGGGATCGAGACCTAGTGTATGGTGACTAAGTAGTTTTCCTCTAGTCCTAAGACAAAAATAATCTTATGCGAGAAAAACCGAATCACCTAAGATAAACCTCTGACCCAAATTCCTATCGTGTGGCTGCCAGAGCAGTACCTGGCCCAGGAAATAGGTAACGAAGTATTAGAGGCATTAGCCACCATACAAGTCCTGATCCTGTTTCAACTATGAAAGTCAAACAGAAAAATAATTACTTGATTCGCACAACAAGTAGTTTCTGGTTGAAGTCAAGCGAAAATCCGCGAAATCAGTCTCTTGTAAAGTAGGAGACTGAATGGTAAGGTTTTTTTTATCTTTGCCCATAAAAAATAATTATGGATAAATTTTTATTAAAAAGGTATTGAAACTCCTTGATGATAGCTACTTTAATTTATCTATAGTAATTTGAAATGTGGTAACCCTATTGTCAGATATCAAAAACGTCAACAACTACACTTGCCACTAAAACAAGGATTTATTTATGTATTTGACCTACAAACATCGACTTTCAAACAGTCAAAATTCGAATAACGCCTTGATAAAGTTGTTTTCTTTTTTTTTCAGGAAACCCGTGCCTGAAGGTTCGTCGTTGCCTGCGTGGCCGCCAGCAGGCGCGGACAGGTCACCACACATGGTGCTAGATGACCCACTGGAACTACGCGGGGTGCTCTTGGAAGAGCGCACTCGCTTCTGGGATGATATCTACCAGAAGTACTACCGGGATTCAGTACCGCCACCAACACCGCCACCTAAATCACGCATTGAATTATAAGTGTTATAGATACGTCGTGAGTCGTGAGTAATGGTACTATTTTTGTTTAATGAGTACAAGAAGTGCAAGGTGACTTATCTAGCATTTTAAATAAATATTATTATAAAATCGATGGCAGTTTTATTTTCGGATTTGAATTTAAATTTCTAACTGATTTTGCCAAACACCGTTATTATAATAATTAGAATCATTACATCTCTACGACTTCAACACTTTTGAACAAAACTTTAATTGATGACAAATATAAACTTTGGTGACAGAAAAATGAACTTCGCTGCACTATGTGAACACGGTGAGGCAATTTGATAAATCGTGTAGATGTGTTGCTGGGAAGTTTGTTCTACCACTTCTTCTTACCAGTTAAAACAGTCGCACTGCCGTAGCTATCAAAGAGATAGGCGGGGCAGTGCCCCGGGGCTCCAAGGTCGGGGGACCCCAAAAACCTGATTAGCAAACCTATTATTAAATTCGAAACCTATTATTAAAGCGAAAACTTCCCCCAACTGCGGAATCTAAATAGAATATGTTGCAACACTACCTTAATCATGGCAATCATCCCCGGACAAATTTTAACTTTTATTCGCTTGTGGGGAATTCCCCTGTATTATTTCTGTTGTTTGTGCAGTGTTGCCACTCCAAATCCTTTTTTTTATTTTTACATTCATGTATGTTAGGAACTCATTCCCAGAGTTCCACAATCGTACTGCAAGATAATTATATTATTACAAGCTACCGCCCGCGGCTCCGCCCGCGATTATGTCGATAATTATCCCAAGGGAACATATTCCCGGGATGAATGATGATGTGTTATTCCAAACTATAATCTACCCCTGTGCCAAATTTCATCGAGATCCGTTCAGCCGTTTTGACATGAAAGAGTAATAAACATCCATCCATCCATCCTTACAAACTTTCGCGTTTATAATATTAGTAGGATATGTATTACGAGTTATACTATTTATTACTTTTGAGTTCGTGTTTTAAAAGCGAACCTTTTTTTTTAAAAAAAAATATTGCGCTTTTAGTCTCATTCTCTTTGTTTCCGCAAAATTAAGCAATCGATAACCCCATCCAAATCGGATCAGCACTTTCGGCAACATAAGGTTGTACTCTATACAGCTCGCTACCCCTGACATACGGGCGTGAGTTTATGTTATGGCATGGAGGACATACGATCGCAGCAAACGCGGGTCAATTGCTGTTAGTTTTTGAAGAATTCCATTGTATATCATAAAATGTTCCCTGAAAAATATGCATTTACATAACAAAAACTACAGCAGCTTTCTGTAGCACTTTTAGCTTCCAAAACAAAAACCAATATAATTCTCCTTCTTCTTCTGTTCGTGTCGATTGAGTCCTCAAATTTGGACCGACCATGAAGTGGCCACATGGACCTCTGTATTACCCACGTCCAGGTCCTGGAGGGTGCAGGTGATAGGCAATAAAGGGCAGGAAACGATGACGATGAATCAAACCAATGTGATTTATCCCTTGTACTAAGTGGTCGGTGTCCACTGTGTGCAGTCAAACCGTTTGCAGCTAAAAACAAGTATTTTAAGTTTAGCTAAATTGCCTTTATAACCTCCACTACCCAGTAAACTGGATAACAAGATATCTCACTGCGGGAATATTTTCTAGCTACTGACTCTCGGGAACGACTGCCAAAGATCCACCGAGGAAAGCCTAGGATCGACCAGTCTTTTCCGTCTTTTCCAGGGGCGAAACTAAATTCATCTCAAGTAAACTTCCGAGATCTCAGGATTGTACCATCTAGTCCGAAGTTATCAGAATCAAAATTGTTGCATAACTGATTAGGTATACTCTACTGGGTGAAATAGATGAAAATTAAGTACCGATATATTTTAATAAAAGTCAATATCAATTTATAACTTAAAGTTTATCCAAGAAATCTGGTTACAATTACAGCAACATAAAAAATAATAAGTCACTCAATTCTTAAAACATATGACGTACAGGACACCATAAAATATAGGCAGTTAGAACCTGCCTATGTTTATAACGTACAGATTTTTATGTACTTTGAAGAATATAAAACCAAAAACTTGTTTTATAACTCAACGCGTGATTTGGGTGGCGGTTTTGGTGGTGGTACTGCGTCGCGGTAGTATCTCTGGTAGATTTCTTCCCAGAAGCGAGTGCGCTCTTCCAAGAGCACACCACGTAGTTCCAGCTTCTCATCCAGCACCATGTGAGGTGACCTGTCCGCGCTTGCTGCCGGCCACGCAGGCAGAGACGAAACTTCAGGCACAGGTTTCCTGAAAGGTACAATATAAGAATTTACTTACCAAGTAACTATCTATTCTATACCTATAACAGAGTCTATTCTTCTGTAAGGAAAAAAAACGTAAAAATCAGAATGTCCTAGAAACATAACATTTAGAAGAAATGTGATATTCATCAACTCTCATTGACCCTTCTCTGGCCCATTGTCTATGACAGAGAGGACATCTTGAATACAACAGTGAGTTAAAATTGTGAAGAGCTGCATGCAACCTACCCTGTTTTGATAAAGTTGTGCCATATTTCACGAACCACCTTCTTCATATTCTTGAATTGTGGAGTCACATGAGTCTCATCATGATGAGTCATATTTGCACCATCCATCACAGCCACTGTTTGAGCGCAATGATTGGCTCCTCGTATATCAGTATGAGGCACGATGGGAACATCCTTATCCACAAAGGAATATTCATACAAATAAATTTTATTGTTGCCAGCTTCCACGTGCAATTTTGTAGCCCAAAGCATGGGATAAGTAAATATCACATCTGAAAAGAAATCGACATATCCCAAAATGTTGTCTTCGTCGACTGGCTTGTCACCAAAATAGAACTCCTTAACCTGTTTAGCCACTTCTTCTCTTTCTTCATCCGATTTAAACTTCAAATCAGCTGGCAAGAAATCTGAAAACTTTTCATTCATCTTGTGCTTCCAAAAATCAAAGAAAGGTACCCTCAACAGTCCCTCCATTTTTGCGAAGCCATACAACACAGGTAACTTTTTGTAATTGCCCTTTTTTAGGATAGTCAGAGGGGTTTCAGTGAGGAATACTCCATCTCCTGTATCACGCTCTACACACGGTGAAAACATGAAAGTTGAATCAGTTCTATCCATCAATGAATCTGAAGTCAACAGATCTATTGAAGTTGTCTTGTAGAACTCTTCTAAAGCATAAATATCGTCAACATTCGTGAAGTTGAATTTCTTGGCATAAGTTTTAGCAATGTCTACAGGATCTCTTTGAATTGTAAACGCTGCAATGTTTCCACCACTTTCAGGTATAACTCTGTGGAACAAACCTTCGGCTGACTTAGATAGCATCAAAAGATCCACTGATGCAGAACCTGCACTGTATCCTGCAATGGTGACGTCATCAGGGTTACCGCCAAAGCTGGCGATGTTCTTTTGTACCCAACGCAGCGCCGCCACCTGGTCCTTCATGCCAGCATTGCCTGGTGCATCCTCGGTGCCGAGACAAAGGAACCCATGAACGCCCAAGCGGTAGTTGAACGTAACAATGATTATATCATTTGTTTTCATTAGTTCTGTGTATTTAAACATTTCGCCATATCCAACAATAAATGCTCCTCCATGAACATACACTACAACCGACAGGTTTTTCTCTTTCGTGTTTGGCACATACACGTTTGCAATTAGGCAATTTTCTTGCCGCTTAAGTGTTTTTGGCCATGTATCCAAGTCTGGGAACGACGGTTGTGGACATATGACTTCCTTATCGACTGTAGCGTCGTAAGGTTCCAACCATACTGGCGGTGGAAGAGGTGCCTGAAACAAAAACATGAATTAACCAAAGTCTTAACACCTTCTAGGCACCTAGTTGTCACGAAACGTCTCGAGATTTTTAGTATCAGTATGCCTTTTTCTTTATTTAGGTATTTTGGGTCCTTCATCAACGTTTTTTGGGCAATTAATAATTATTTATTCATAACTGGGTACACCAACAGCAGTACATACACAACTATGAGTAAAGAAAAAAACAAAAGTAAATATATGAGTGCTGGTATGTATGCCTATTATAGGTTATTATAGGATACACGGCTTTATAGTTTACATGAACCATATCAGATTGGCTGTAACAGCATATCACCTGCTATCAGAGCGTTTGTGAGACGCATTTTAATTCCTCCCCTGTAGTCTTGAATAAGACCAGTAGCCGTCGAGACGATTGTAGTAATGACTCGTACCGACGACCAAAATTATTTTCGATTTACCCAATCATTACTTATACTTCGAATTGAAGGACATCCTATGACAATTCGTAGTGGTTAATCATTGATGACCTGTGACTCAAAGAGATGTTTGGCCAATGAGCGTGATCATAGCATGGCATGTTTAGGAAAGTTTATTTTTTTAGTAGGTATCTACGTTAAGTAACTCAACGAAGAGCTAACTTTGTAACTACTATTAAAGTCAAAGTATTTTTTCAAATTAAACCATAATTTAAAATGTAACAGAAAACAAAACATAGTATCACTCATGTATATCCCGAAGGGTTGAGCAAGGGTACCCATTCACACACATGTATCCAAATCCTAAATACACATGCCTGCAACTCGCACAAAAAACTGAAAGTACCTTGCAAGTCATTGTTCCATAACAAGTTCTAGGATTTTGCACCACAATAATGCGCCTTCGCACAAGGTCATCATTGTGAACGATTTTTTTTACTTTCACCTTTTTTCCGGTACTTTCTTGACGTCGGTACGTCAGGCCGTGCCACACGTCCAGTCCACCTTACGAACATGAGGCGTTCATCAGCCATCGTTTAGTGACGGTGCGACAGCATTCATATAATTTATACCTTATTTCTTTGAAGTTTCTTTTAACAGCTCGCGTTACTAAATTTCATTTTAAATCAGGTTTTGATGTCCGGTTTTCGTAATAAGTAGATCTTCCATTTCAGAAAGACGCATAGCGTTATTTTCGAAAATGTATTACCTACATTTATCGGTACTAAGGTTACATTATTAACAATCACCGATTAAGTGATTAATTTGTTACTTTTACCTCCACTTTCAGTAATTATTCATAATTTTCAATTAATCATACTTACCGGTACCGTAACAAATACATATTTGTGTCTAGGGAGCTGCGAAATCACTTAGTGCCGTGACTTTTTAAGCGCTATTTATGTGGGAGACGCTCCTTAGACTATTATCTGGCTGCAACCACATTTAGTTTCTGAAGTAAAGCTAGTTTACTTCTAAGGTTCCATACATTCTTTTTTATCCGCGCCTAATAGACTGAGATCCCAGAGCTGTCAGACCTCCCTTATTTTCTCACTAACAAAATTTGTGGGATAGGGTAGTGTTACTGCGAAGCAGTAATGCTCGCGGAGGAGGCGGGCCGCGCGAGGGAAAGGCAAGGCCTTCGCCCCAACCGCCGCAACAGGAGAAGACGCCCCGGGCGTCGGGAGTCGCAGGGCGATCCCCGGCCACCGTAGGCGCGGGCCTGCGGACGGCGAGCATTGGGTGGCTCGCTGTCCGATCCCACCAGGCCCGGGTCGATGGCGCGTTGTGTTTCACGCGCGCCTCAAAGAGATGTCAGCATAAAGAAGGGGCCCGCTAGGGCCAGAGCCTGCCAGGGTTGCGGAATTTGTTCGAAAGAGTCACCGCGGCCCTGGAACGCAAAGGGCCTTGGAAGAAACACGGATGGGTTTTAGTCAGTAAGAGTCTGACACGCCCTTCCGCTTCACCCAGAGCGGAAGAAGTCATTTGATGATTTCCCATCGTTAAAAAAAAAAAAAAAAGGGTAGTGTTACTATGTACTTTTAATAGCATACCTGCTAACTTGGCCCAACGGCCGATTTCCAGGTATCAGGTGCTAAAGCCATTAAATCACTTTTCTTTTTCAGTCTAAGTGATGTTTATGTATGTTTTACAGATTATATTATAACGCAGTGATATTTTAGGCTACGAAAATCCTGATTAAAAGGTTTACTTACTTCTTTGCGGACTGTTGAATGAAATAATTCATAAAAAATAAAGGATGATTTGTTGTAAAATATGTAGTGCCGCATTGAACATCAGAGTCTTACAGTGACAAATTTAAAAATAAAACTCGTAAATCTATATAATAAAAATGAATCGCCGAAATGTATGTACGCGTATAACTTGAGAACGACTTTTTTTTGTGTTCGAAACTGTAAGGGCGAGGTTTGTATGAAATAAAATTTTGAAAAAAAAGAACATCGGGCGAAGCTGGGTCATCAGTTTATTTTGTAATAGAAAACATACGTGCGTTTAATGCCAATAATATTTTTATCAGCGTCGTATCTTGATATTCAATCGATTTGTTATTTCATGGTAGTTTATCTATTAACGAAGTTTAAGCTTGAAATAAAATAAAGATACGAAATATTTCACACTGTAACTATAGCGGTCTTTGCGACGGACAGTTAAAAAACATAACAAAAAAATCACTACAAAGTATAAAATAACTTTATATATATGTGTAGTGTTTTATATTTGGAAAAAGTTTTTTTTTTCACTTGTGCAAAAACTTGTGGTTCACATGTGCTTACCCCTTCACAGCGTGCCGGCGCACACTGGTCCCAAATTAAAAAAAAGTGGACATTGATAGTAGACCGCTGA
>NDFZ01004487.1:0-60242 GCA_002192655.3 Mamestra configurata
ATTCCTTAAAACTATGGGGTATTCTATTATATATAACCGGTCCCATTGCTATAATATTCTTCTGTTCACTGCATTCACCTCGTCAGGGGTTGTTATGCAAAAATTGTTTAGATCTGTTTCAATGATCCCACTTTTAGATTGTTCATAGCAATTTCCACATAAATTGAAGCTTATCTTAGCTTATATAGATTTTTTATCGAAATCATAAATGGTCCGATGAAGTTGAAACACGGCGTTTCAACTTCATCGGACCAAGCATTAAGATTCTTCCAAGTTCGCTCAAACTGCAACATTTTTCTTACTTACCTACAGCATTTTTATACCCGCCGTAACTTTTTAACAAACAAAAGGTCGGCTTAAGACCGAACCCAATAATGTATCCGTTAGTAGATTGTATAGCTGTTATAGAAACATTGGCTTCGGGCGTAAAAGAAAATGGTCATGTCGAACAAAGATACAGAATATATATATAATGTAGTTACAAGAAATAACCGGATGACATCATCATTTCAGCCGAAAGACGACCATTTGCTAACATAGGCTGAACTGAAGCTTATCAAACCTATTGAACAAACATGACGCCAATTCTCTCTAAATCCGAAGGAGGCCGTAGTTTCGGGCTTAGTTGCGGGCGTATTCTAGTCCGTATCACCTAACCACTAATAATTAATGTCAACACGATTTGACAGTTTTTACTGTCAAATCATGTTGTCATTCATTCTTAGTTCGGGTTCGGAACTAATCGTAAGGCCGTCGGTGATACGGAAGAGAATACGAAACTACGGGCTTCGGGCTTAGAGAGTAGCCCCCCTGGTTAGAGAACCTGCGCAATCGGCGCATCGGCGGGCTCGTGTTTCCGTGTACGCTGCATGCGTTCCTCAAAATGCAGTGTGTAGGAAACAAAAGACAGTTTGATATCAAAACAAGCTATCATACATTGTAGCACGACGCCCCTACCTACACCGCTGAGAACGGAAGCGCGCATTATGTAAAGCGTCACTTTTATCCAGCTTCGCATCGCTCCACATCGTATGTAACACAGCATCATATAATGAGGCTGTGGAAAAACGAATCTACAAGAGCTTCTTTTGTTTTACAAAAATATGGCGAACCCTTGACAGCAGTCCAGACGTGAACTTAGGTAAAGTGAGCTGTCACTCCATCTTGTTTGTATGGTTTGACAGCTCACTTCATGTTCACTTGTCCTAAGCTTACACCACGATGAGAGGTTTTCAGATTCGCACTGCTGCTTCACGTGCCATTCTTGTAGTTTGCCCGATCCTTATTGGTACCATTTTATGGTCTAATCTCATATAGCCGATAAAGCAACGAAGTTTAAGAACTCGCCAACTTCAATCATAGCGTGGTCATTAGTTTCCTGTATTGAGAATTCAGTTGAGAGCTGAGGGCCTTTTAAAAATTTTTGAAATGATATTTATTTTGTGACTAGGTTAAACATAACATATTTCTTGGTAATTTTAAGCTAGATGTGGCTGGATTTCAACTGCAAAAAAGCCTCAATTTCCATAATTATTTGACAAATTGCGACTTACATGGGAATGCGAACGTTGCTTAAAAAATAGTCTAATTGGCCCTCATACCTTTTCTTATTTTGATTGTTTGGTCACTGTAAGTATCAAGTACTAGTATATAATGTTACCTAAATTATCATACCATACCACCATGCGTCGGGTACGTGCCGTCCCCAACAGCATCCTGGGAGTCATAGCGGACAGATGGGACAGCCCCATACTGGGGCATTGGATAAGCCTGCATGTGAGTTTAGTGTAAGTATATAATTGTATTTTGTTCCATTGGTTATAAGTACTAAAACTAGTTTCTAAGTTTTTGTATACTAACCAATTAATGGACTCTGTCTGAAGTAAAAGATTTTTTTTTTCTTTTATTTATTATTATTTTAAAAAGTTTATTATTTTAATATTGCAAAGAATTAGGCCGAGTTATTATTGCCGAGTTCCACGGAAAAAAGTTGGCCTGCTGGCTGTCATTTCCATGGTTTTCGGGGGCGCTCATAACAAAAATCAATCAATCATTTATTTTGTTGAACATAGGTATGGGCTCGAAATTATTTGACATTTTGTCATGATTCTGGGACAGAAAACTACGAAACCCTACATTGTGCGAAGCCCGACACGCACTTGGTCGATTTGTTTATCCTTTTTGGACGCGTATTTTTGCATAAATCGTGCCTTTGATTGATACCCTGAAGAAAAACCCTGAATAAAAATGTTGTTCACATTCTCGTAGCAAACGATTAAGACGATTTAGAGTTTTTTTTTTTGTAAATAAAAACTACTACGTCGATCCTCTGTGCAATGTTGTCTGTGCTACTGTCAAAACAAAATGTCAATGTGAAAGGCTCGCTAATGTCACGGACTCACGGCGATCATTGAACATTATCGCATCGCTCCAAATTGTGTGAAGGTGCTTTAATAAATGTAAGTCTTTGGATCCAGTTTGGTGATGTTGTTCAATCAACAATAATGTCATCAATGAATTAAAGTCAAGAAAATTATTGGATTATTGTAGACTAGTTGCCGCCCGCGGCTCCGCCCACGTGATTGTCGAAAATTATCCCAAGGGAACATATTCCCGGGATAAAAAGTATCCTATGTGTTATTCCAGACTATAATCTACCACTGTGCCAAAATTGATCAAAATCCATTCTGTAGCTTTTACGTGAAAGAGTAACAAACATCCATCCATCCATACTTACAAACTTTTGCGTTTATAATATTTGTAGGATTGGTGCAGATCGGACATTTATTATTTTTACTGATAGCCAAAAACTTACCTGGTTTAATTGTCCTTATCAATAGCTGGCATAGTAAGCTCTTCCAGGATTGTAGAATTATTCGAAAGGTGACAGTGGCCCTGGAACGCAAAGGGCATTTTGAAGGAACACTGGTGGGTTTTAGTCCGTAAGAGTCTGACATGCTATCTCGATCCGTCCAGAGCGGTTTAAGTCATTTAATGATTACCAGTGATCGGATAATCGGGCGCTAATATACGTAAACTTCACTTTTATTCCCACGAAAGTATAATACGGACATGCTTTTAAGTCGGATCAGGCATTTAGAAGTTACTAACAAACATGAAAAAATATTACACTCCTTTTGTTGGGCAGTTGTGTACAACACATTGACTACATTGTGCAAATCATAATTTTTATAGGTATTCCATTTGTTTTGAATAAAATAAAGATACTATATCATAATAACCACTGCTATAATTACATTAAGTTTGTTAAAGTTGTTTTTGCAAAATTGTTCAATCTCGGGAAGCCGGGATTACTTATTTATTCAGAAAGGAATGTCCATATTATTCTTTCATGGGAAGAAGTTTAGGTATATAAGCGCCCGATTATCCGATCACTGATGATTACCCATCCAAAAAAATTAAAAAACGTAATTTATTTGTTCTTGCTGTCATCTCTCTCTGTGCCCATTGTAAATTCGCTGCGTTTTGTTGCTACCGTGTTACTATGAGTCTGTAGGTAGCAACAAAATGTGATGTGTGACCTTCTTATTATTTGCTAGACTATGAATTATTATTTTCACGTTGACCTGACTCAAGCAATTGACATTTCCAGCCCTGTTCGTATGAATTTCGCAGCTATGTTGCATTCTTCAGCAATTTGTTTTCTGAAAAACATTTTCAAGTGCTTAATAATCATACATGTGTATTATAAAACAAAGTCCCTCGCCGTGTCTGTCTGTCTGTTCACGATAAACTCAAAAACTACTAAACGGATTTTCATGCGGTTCTCTCCAATGGATGGAGTTATTCATGAGGATGGTTTAGGTGTATAATGCGTCTCAAAGTTCCTACGGGAACCGGGAAAATGGGATATACGCGTACGAAGTCGAGCTAGTTTCAAATTTAATATTAAGTTGTTACCTTAAAAAGTGTCAATTCTGACATGATCTGTTAGTCTTTATCATATGTTTCTCAGAAACCCAAACCGGCTGGCAACCAGGTAAATCAAAGTCTATACTAGGACCATTTCTATCGCGTATCTGATCAACGGCATAATAACCTGTATGACAACTGAATAAGGTCGATAATTATGTGTTTAAGTGTCTCGGATTATGTTTAAAAAGTGCAAGTGTATTAATCAAATGCACATACGCGATACGATTCCGTTTATCTGTGTCAGATTTGGTACAGTAGGGAAAAAGGATTTTCTTCTAATTAGTTAAATTAGTTTTTTTTTATTTTATTTATTGAGGAGCAATAACTACATACATACAAAAGAATATGTCACTTACAATATAAATACACTTCTCATCAAAAAAATCGAAACACCTCGCAGTTTATGATTTGATAAGGATTATCAGAAAAATGTGTATATTTAGGAATAAATGTAAAATGTCATTTAATAGTGAGTAGTATGAGGTTTTTAAATCCTAATGTTAATGTTCTAAATTCAAATTAAGTCTTCATAGGTTTCGTATTTTGTATAATGAGTAATTTTTACCCTGTATGGAATATGAAGGAAATGGGTAAAACAACACGCGTAAATGAAAAAAAATGTAAGAAACGTTTATTTAATAACTTGTATTCCCTCCGCGAGCTCTTATTACTGCTTCCATACGGTTCTTCATCGATCGGATGAGAGTCACGATCACATGTTGTGGTATATTATCCCATTCCTCTTGGATTGCATTTTGCAGCTGGCTAAGTGTTTCTGGGGCTGGATCTCTTGCTCGAATTCGTCTCTTTAATTCATCCCATAGATGTTCAATGGGATTCATGTCCGGGCTTCTTGCTGGCCATACCATAATGGAGATACCGACTTCGGTAAGATAATCTCGTACGACGCCCGCGGTGTGAGCTCTAGCATTGTCGTGCATGAATATGAAGTCGTTGCCAATAAAATGTGCATAGGGCATCACATGAGGTTCAAGACACTGTTCGATGTACCGATGAGAGTTTAGTGCAGGCAGCCGTGGCCCAGATACAAAGGCAAGTTCTGTCTTACCGTCGGCGCTGATTCCTCCCCAAACCGTCCACGAACCGCCACCATAGCTGACCTTTTCTTCAATGCAGCATTGTGCAAAGCGTTCTCCATCTCTTCTGTAGACCTTGTTCCTTCCGTCGTTACCATACAGCATAATTTTACACTCATCAGAAAACAGTACTTTGCTCCACTGAAGGTATGACCAAGTTAGGTGCTCGCGTGCAAAGTTAAGGCGCGCTCTTCGATGGTCTGCAGTTAATTTCGGCCCATTCGCTGGCTTATGCGGTGCCAATCCGCGTTCCTTCAACCTTCTTCTTATTGTAGAGTCACTTACAGCTACTCTTCGTACAACGCGAAGCTGCTGCTGCAGTTGAAAAGCGTTAAGGCGTCGATTTCGTAAAGAGGTTGTTACAATAAATCGATCATCTCGCTCAGAAGTGACCCGATTCCTGCCAGATCCTGAACGGCGCGTGAACGAACCAGTCTCCCGATAGCGTTTGTAGACTCTATGAACAGATGATAAGCTTAGATGCAATCTTGCAGCCACAACACGCTGACTAAGTCCAGAATCCAGCAATGCCACCACTTGGGCGGCTTCTGCGGGCGAAGTATCCATATGTTTTAGAAAAAAAAGTTAATTCAGACGTCCCAAAGTCACAGTAAATGAAATAAGAAACAAAAAGTTTAAAGACAAGCGCTAATTTTAGTTTTTAAACGAGAAACGTACTCCAACCCTAAATACACATTTGTCTCAAAACAGTGATTAATTTCATTTATAGGATAAACAAATGAAATTCTAATTTCGAATTTTGATTTTTTTCTTCTTACTGTAATGACCAAACTGCCAGCTACACAATAATGTTTTTTTTTTCATGGAATTAATTCTCTTTTGTAAAAAATTAGGACAAAAACAATAAAAACGAAAGTGTTTCGATTTTTTTGATGAGAAGTGTATATTAAGTAGTGACTACTTAGGGGTTGACTACAAATTAATTTCTATCAATTTTTGCTTAAATTAAGTTTTCAAGATATCTATAATTTTATCCTGCAAGGAATTGCGAAATGGGAATACATTTCTTAAAAATTTAAACATAACAAAACACTCCGCACGTCAAGGTCATCAAAAGGAATTCTTTGAACAAAATATATTTTTTTACTAACCCCACGAGCTCCAGTAAGGCTTCTCGCCCAATGACCATAAAGAACCCCTGGTATAAAATATTTGTAAGAAAAAAAATCTATTCAGGATTTCCGATTTTTTTTCACATTACCGTTGGGAACTTGGTAAACTAATTGTGACATCTATCAGCTCAAAGATTTTTGGAACATCTAAAATGGCCACATCGAATAATGAAAATCTATTGATTCCGAAAACGTCCGTACTTAAATAATTAGATATAAAATATCAGCCTAAAATAACCTAGTGCAGGGTATAGGGGTTTTCTCCATTTTCCAACATTCAATTTAATCCTTTATTTCAGGCATCTAGGGCCCATAAAATAAAACAATAACTATAAATAAATTAATACATATAGAAATAAATTGAAACTATACAGTACTGCACACGAAATGACGGCGTCGTGTTTCACTGACTGGTGCCTTTATCCTCGAGTTCGTGCATGCGTTGGCCGAGTCAGGGGGGCTACTCTCTAAGCCCGAAGTCCGTAGTTACGGGCTTAGTTGCTAGTAGATACTGTATTCTAGTCCGCAACACCTAACCGCTAAGAATTAATGACAACACGATTTGACAGTTACTGTCAAATCGTGTTGTTCTTAGTTCGGGTTCGGAACTAATTGTAAGTCCGTAGGTGATACGGAGTAGGATACGCCCGAAACTACGGAATTCGGGTTTAGAGAGTAGCCCCCCAGAGCCAAAGCGCTGGTTTTCCGCTACTGGCGGCGGATTTTTGAGCTGTTCTCTGGTTGACGTCATCCAGTTAACGGATGACGTCAACCAGATCAGCACAAAAAATCCGCTATCAAAATCAATCTTCAAACCAAACGTTATCATTTATCTGCTATCCGTACTCGTCTCACATATGACGTAACGTGGAAAGTTGCGTGGAATCACACCTGCGCCGGCGCACAGCTTATCAGCCGTGCAGTAATTATATAGAAAGGGCCGCTTTATGGGACAGGACTGGACTATGGGAACTTAGGAGTGCCACCTGGTGATGATGTGATATCATAATATGTTAAATGCAGAGGTCTGCTCTAAGCTGTTGTATTGAAAGAAAGAAAGACGTGACAAGCATGACGCATACCAAAAAATAAAATAAACAGAATTACAAAAGTTATGCAAGTAAACGGCCATCACTCAGCATAATGCTGGGACTCGTGTGCGAGACTGAGCCTCAGCGCTGGTTTTCAGCGACAACCGGCGTTGACAGAATGACGTAGATCGGGGCAGCATTAAAAGTAATTAAAGCGAAATAAATGAACAATTAATAAATACGATATGGGTGCAAATATAATTAATATAACGTCTTTTTTTTTTAAGGATGGAAAATCATCAAATGACTTCTTCCGCTCTGGGTGGAGCGGAAGGGCGTGTCAGACTCTTACTGACTAAAACCCATCCGTGTTCCTTCTAAAGCCCTTTGCGTTCCAGGGCCGCGGTGACTCTTTCGAACAAATTGCGCAATATAACGTCTAGAAAACAGCAACGGTATTGTTGCGCAGACGATGGAACGTAGCCGACAAAAAAGTGGCGCGCACAACACCAAATAAAAAAAAAGTTATGTTATCTGTGCGCACAAACCAGAGAAAAAACTAAATTCTACGCGCACGCCCACTATATGGTATTATAAGGTTTTTATTTATATAAAGGCGCGTAGCGGCAAGTAGGATCTCCCAGGAAAATGGAACGAAGACTTTAAAAGATGCTGGGACTGAGTGGTAGCGGAAGACAGAATTGGGTGCTTTGGTACAGCTTAGGTGAGGCCCAAGTCCTGCAGTGGACTGGGATAAGTTGAGATAATGCAATTATAGAATCATTCTCATGTTTGTGTGATGAGCATGATCATTTGTTCTGTGTCTGGGTGTAATTTGTCTATAATATGTATGTATTTAGAAATATATAAGTATGTTTATCAGTTGTCTGGTTGCCATAGCACAGGCTCTGCCTAGTTTGGGATCGGATGACCGTGTGTGAGTTGTCCCAGGATATATTATTATTCCATCAACAAAGATGAGTTCATTCAAATCTTTTCAATTAATCATGAATTGAATTATTTGTAATTAATGATATCTTAGAAATGTGATAACAGCTTCCTATAACAAAAGTTTCCTAAAATGCCGTCCTACTTGAAATCGTCGTTTATGGACAATCATTAAGAAAGACAGAAAAAAAACATTTATTTGATGACAGTCCATCAGGTACGTACCTACACATAAGACTAAAATAGAAAATTAAAATTTCATTGCCTGCACCAAAAGGTTCATGCCAGCAATGCTGTCTGGCACTGGTCTTCCAAATTAACCTTGAATGTAGAGTCGGAGCAAACGGTTTCAATTAGTGAATAGTATATACTGTAGAGTTTATTGTCACTCTAGATATTTCTTCAATTTAGTATTACCTGAGTAAGTCTCATTATTTTTTAATTACATACAATTTCAGTCCAATTTACCTACAAATAAATTGCTCCTTAGTTACGCCGATCGGCTCCTTCTTACGACATGCATCGAAAAAAAAGAAAACAACTTCAAAAGGATCAATTAATAAGTCTTGTAAAGCGTAACAATAACACTGATCAATTAAATTTTATTTATGAACCTTAAAACTCGGTCGTTAAACCAATATGTTTTAAGTTACACATAAGTATAACTTGACAGCATAAGCGGGCATTTAGTCATTTCCTTCGAATGTTTAAAATTGCATGATTCTTAGAAAATACTGTTACTTTGAATCGGTTTTCGCAAACTAAATAAGCTATTTAAGGCAGGGTTAGTATGACCCAAATGAGGTCGGAAGTGGTTAAAAAGTTTTCCGGTCTGTCTGTGTGTGTTTAGGTAGCAAAAAATATGACATGCAGCAATTAATGAAGGTTATTCAGAACATACTTTGTATATAACAATATTGCCTGTACTGCTATTAATATTATTTCAACAGGATATAGTAGAACAGCCTTAACTTTTAACTTATCGTACTATTTTTTTTTTTTTAAACGTTGCCCCACACTAGAAACTTCTCCTGTATCGTGCAAAAACATACAAAGTCACATACACAAACAGCCAGACCCGGAACAACTATCTGTAGGCCATACAAATAATTGTTCCATGCGGGAATCGAACCCGCGACACGCAGCGCAGCAGTCAATCGTTCAACCACTGCGCCAACCGTGCTGCCAGATAAATAATCATAAGCAATTACATAAGCAGAGCCTATAAAGATCAATCAACAGTCTGACATAATATCACGTAACGCATTGATTAAACAACATAAGTAATTAGTTAATTTTTATGTTTTCAATTTACATAAACATTTACAGAAAATACAGATAAAACAAAATCATAAAAAAAGTCAGAATATAAACGTTTTAAAATACCAAGCTTTAGAAGAACTTTCTACGAGAATCAAAGTTATATAAAGAAGTTAAGTTTTATTTAATGTCATGATGACTGATTTGCTTATCTGGAACTTTCGTTTTTTTTTTCACAAGTACTTTTTTTGAAGTGATAACTTATTATGGGAGGGTAAACCGCTTCGTAACGTAACGCGTTACGGCGCCAGTCTGTCTGACTTCCCTTTCTCTCACGCATACGGCAGCGGTAGGCAGGCTCTTTCTCTCTCACTCTTACTCACAGCGCTAGTCGTATTTCGGACAGACGCTTCCCATATTAAATAGTTCAACTTAGATTAGTTTAAGTTATCACTTCTGTCGGGCGTCCCGAGATGCACACGTTTTTTTTAACGATGTCTAGCAGTCTGACCACTTTTTGTAGCTTACCCAAATGTCCTTTCATTGGCATTGTTCGTCGAGTCGTTGAGCTCCTTACTGGTTCTAAGTTGAGCTACTACTAACCAAGGCCTGCACTGACTGGACAGGTCCACTCAAATCTATGGTTCTTTCCTCAAAAGACCATTTTAGACACTGATCTGCATGGTCCTCATATAACGTACAATGAATGTGAGGACCATGTAGATCAAAATATTAGGGTTTCATTTCATGTTAGTCTGGCAGTTTGAGTTCTTTATGCGGCCTACCCAAATGGTATTGTTCGCCAAATCGTTGAGCTCCTTAAAGTTCTAAGTTTGAGCTACACGATAACTGACAAATGCTTGAACTGTCTTGACAGGTCCACTGAAATCTGTCTGGTACTTTTCTTAACAAACCTACGTGGGTCTCATATGATTTGACCGGTACGATTGCATGGACTTTAAAACAAATTTGACCTCTGAGTATGTTTCGGTGTTTCTTTAAATTACCCAAAAAGTTTGACGTGTAAAAGTGTTATGTTTAACCTACATACAAAATAAATATGTTTTATCATGACTCACATATGTTAACTGATAGACAACTCAAGTAAAACCAACTTGAACAACTGAGAAATGTCGCAGACTTACCTAATGAATAGAAATGTCACTTGTTCGGATTTACTTATGTAAATGCTAACTCTCATTAGACATTACGTTTAGTGGCATTGAAGACAATATAGAGCAGTGGTTTCCCAGTTGTAATGGCCCTGACTTCGTCGTTGGTGGATTTGAACCCAGACAGGGACTTCGCTTCATCATCATCATCATATTAGCAACTAGTGCTAGGGCTTAGGTACATGCCGGTCCAAACCTATGCCTAAAAAAAAGTGTTCATAGCAATAATAATAATAATATAATAATAATAATATCTTGGAACAACTCACACACGGTCATCCGATCCCAAACTAGGCAGAGCCTGTGCTATGGCAACCAGACAACTGATAAACATACTTATATATTTCTAAATACATACATATTATAGACAAATTACACCCAGACACAGAACAAATGATCATGCTCATCACACAAAGATTTGTCCTGGGTGGGAATCGAACCCACGACCTCCGGTTTAGCAGTCAGGGTCACTAACCACTCGACCAACAGGCCAGTCAAAAGCAATGATTATGAAATAAAGGACCCTAAATTAAGTACCTTTTTAGGGTTCCAAACCTCTGTATGGAAAAACGAAACCCTTTTAGGATCACACCGATTCAATTGAAATTTGGTACACATGTGTATTTCTGTGACGAACGTATCAAAAATGTATGTCATTTTGAAAATCGGGTGAATTTTTGGGGGTCAAATGAGTAAATTAAAAAAAAAGTTTTGCCGACTGTACCGTGTGACATATCAAATCAAAGGGCTCATTGTAAGTCTCAATATTTAAAATATTCCGACCTTTAGATATATGATAGGAAAACCTATTTAGAAATCTATGATTTCAAAACATCACTAAAAAAACGTTCGGAACCCTTTGCACGCGAGTTCAACTCGCACTTGGCCGGTTTTTTTTTAACGATGGGAAATCATCAAATGACTCATTCCGCTCTGGGTGGAGCAGAAGGGAGTGTCAGACTCTTACTGACTAAACCCATCCGTGTTCCTCCAAATGCCCATTGCATTCCAGAACCGCGGTGACTCTTTCGAACAAACTCCGCAATGAACACCTTAGAACATTTTGAGCAAATAAAACTGAGTTCATTAACACCCAGTATTTCCGACTATAAATTAAACTGTATTACAGTCGCTTAAACTAAAAGTGAATGGTATAATGCTTCTCCATAAAATAACATTATACAAAAGTGAAATGGTTCCTTATGGAGTTATATCGTGGTATAACTACTAACTATCGTGGTATGACATTAATCGGATTAATATCAGTATTCAAGTTTATTATATCCGTGGTATTAGCAACAATAATAATAATAATATCTTGGGACAACTCACACACGGTCATCCGATCCCAAACTAGGCAGAGCCTGTGCTATGGCAACCAGACAACTGATAAACATACTTATATATTTCTAAATACATACATATTATAGATAAATTACACCCAGACACAGAACAAATGATCATGCTCATCACACAAAGATTTGTTCTGGGTGGGAATCGAACCCACGACCTCCGGTTTGGCAGTCAGGGTCACTAACCACTCGACCAACAGGCCAGTCAATGACTGGTGTATCGTCTTCGGTCGACTGAATACTAATTGAAAGTCCATTAAGTGCATTGGCTAATGTTATTTAGAAAATTATTGTGTTCGTTCAATTGAGGGGATCGGTAGCTGTATTCATTAAATGTAACTCATCATCTGCCTTGCCTGTTCCCAACTATATTGGGGTCGGCTTCCAGTCAAACCGTATTCAGCTAAATACCAGTATTTTACGTGGGGCGGCTGCCTACCAGACCTCCACAACAAATTAACTGGGTAACACGGTACTCCTTGGCAAGACTGGTGTCACATTATCTGGCTTCTGACTATCCGTAACGACTGCCCAAGATATACAAAAGACAGCTGGGACCAACGGCTTAACGTGCTTTCCGAGGCACGGAGGAGTCTCGGTATGTTAAGATGGTCACCCATCCACAGACCAACCTCGGCAACCGTTGCTTAACCTTGAAGATCGACCCGTGTGGCTGTTATTATTTAGCCACGAGCTCATTCATTAAATGTAACTGATAGATATTTATTTAATTGATAAAAGTGTCATTATTATCGAGCGTGACACATTCAAGAAAAACTGGGAAAAGATATAAATGGCTAAAACTACATCTAAGATGCAAATGATTCTTAAAAAACCTACCGGTTAAAGGTTCCGCCGTTCTAGACAGACATGATGCGAACATGCGAAAATCTTCCAAAAAATTTATACCTACAACGTGTAACAGAATAAACGCAATACTTTTTAAGGGGTCATTGTACTCATCATTATAAACAACTTTAACTATGGGACCAACACTGAAATCGCGAAAAAAAATCAGCTGTTCAGTACATTTTGTCGAGCGCACATAAATGTATGGGGGAGTCGAATTTTTTTTCGGGGTTCGGTGTTAGTCCCAGAGAGAAGGTTGTTCATAGTGATGAGTACAATTGAATGACCCCTTAAGAGGTATTGCGTTTATTCTGTTACACGTTGTATACCTATATCACCTATGGAAAGACCAGTATGAACTGAAAAGCATTTTCAGACTTATACCATTCATAGAGAATATAAGTATTATTAGAGAATGCAGTCAAATAATGTCGTGTTTGTAAGTGCTACCTTCATCAACATCTCTGTCGCTAAGCTGTGAACAGACAGCCTCACGACTCAAGATTTATTACCAACACGTAATTCACGTCAGCACACTGTAACATGTTTACTTCAGCGCTGCACTATTCTGAATTAATTTTAACGACATAATTGGAAACAATCTTGTGCCAACGGGTTCGCCCGCTTTAAAGTCGAAAATCATTCCAAGGAAGCATTCTTCCAGCATGAAAAGTATCCTAAGTCGTGTTCCAGCACATTCTTCCGCATTAAAGTCGAAAATTTAATACCGAAATGAAAAGTATCCTAAGTCGTGTTCCAGCACATTCTTTCGCATTAAAGTCGAAAATTTAATACCGAAATGAAAAGTATCCTAAGTCGTGTTCCAGCACATTCTTCCGCATTAAAGTCGAAAATTTAATACCGAAATGACAAGTATCCTAAATCGTGTTCCAGCACATTCTTCCGCATTAAAGTCGACAATTTAATTCCGAAATGAAAAGTATCCTAAGTCGTGTTCCAGCACATTCTTCCGCATTAAAGTCGACAATTTAATTCCGAAATGAAAAGTATCCTAAGTCGTGTTCTAGGGCATGGTCTACTTGTGTTCCTAGTTTCATCAAAATTCGTTCAGATTATGACGTGAAAAGATAACGGAAAGGCTTTCTTTCTTTATTAGATACTAGCGGACGTCACGCGGTTTCACCCGCGTAGTTCCCGTTCCCGTGGGAATACGGGGATAAAATATAGCCTATGTTACTCGCTGATAATGTAGCTTTCCAATGGTGAAAGATTTTTTGAAATCGGCACAGCAGTTTTTGAGTTTATTCATTACAAACATACACACAAAAATTCAATTTTTTCCTCTTTATAATATTAGTGTAGATGTAGAAGGACACAGGTAAACTTCAAAAGTCATTTATTCAAATTAGGCTGAGTGCCAGCACTTTTTGAACGTCAAAGTTCTACATAAAGACAGTCCCCCAAAACGCCCGCCCGTCACCACTTCCTAGTGTTGTAGCTGGGAAGAAGAAGTGGCGCAACAAACTCCCCAGCAACACATCTGTCTGTTAAGCTTTTAAAAACTTGAATTTATACAATAGTATGCAAAGTATTTTACAATACATGACACAGAAAATAAAATATTCAAACTGTAAATCAAATTAAATGAAATTAATTGACACTTGGTAGCTAGCACACTCCATTAAGCCATCAGAAATAGACAAACTAACACATACATAGGTAGTAGTAGGTACATAAGATCATGCCTTTTCCGCACGAAAAGGAGGTCAGTAAACCTGTCGCTTCTTCTACATCTTTAATGCCGGGTTTGTACGGTACTTTTTGGGTAATTTATCTGTCCATTAACCGTTAACCAACAATTATGACAATATAAAGAAAAGAAAGAAAGAAAAATATTTATTTGGGAATCGCACAAAACAAACAGAGAAGTAAAATAAATTAAAACTAACAGTCATAAACAATAACTAACAGAAGCAAGAACAGCTAGAATTTAATACGTCATGTGACAGGCCAAAAAGGTCCCTATCTCAGCATATGCTGCGTATTTAAAAAAGTAAATAACTCAGCGCTGGTATTCTGATAGGGCCTGTGATGCCACGGATACACTCACGGAACACATACCAAAATGAGATATATAAATACAAATAAAATTATTACCTCCGAAACCGGGCATTAGACATTATAAAAATATTGCAAAAGATAAAATGTCTTGGAGTACTGACCCGATGTCGGATTCTTTCACTAAAAGCTGCAGCTGAAGTTCAATGTAATAATAATAAAAATAATAATACAATACAATAGACCAGATATCACTCTCCAAGATAAAGTTAATAAAGTTACTTACCTAATCGATATTGCAGTCAATACGCATAATTTACAAAAGACAATAGGAGAGAAAATAAGTATATATGCAGAACTTAAAGAAGAAGTGACCGGAATTTGGAGGCAAGATAAAGTATACGCCGTACCCATAGTTGTCTCTACTACAGGGATTATACCCAACCATCTGCACCATAGCCTCAAATTAATAGGCCTCAAAGATTCAGTTTACGTAACACTTCAAAAAGCTGCAATTTTGAACACCTGCAGAATAGTGAGACAGTTCATGCAGATAGAGGAAAATGAAATTTCTCCTCAAAACCACCATTCTACGTCTTAAAATGATCACTACGCTACATTGACTTGGCTTGGCCCGTTAATGTAGCTTAAAACTAGCCAAAAAGCTGAGAAAAAGCCCAAGTTTTTCCTAAAAAATAATAATAATTGCTTTCAGAAAATAATTATTGTACTTTCAAGGTGTTTGAAGCTGTTTAATTATTTGAACTTGATTAGCAGAGCGTTGAGAATTTAATGAGCTATGGCGAGGGTTGCTCGACGATGACAATGACAACTACTTTTTATGACGATGGGTCAGGATTCAATAGACACATTTTTGGTGGCTGAAAAAAACAAAGACAAGATTCTCGTAAGCTCATGAGCATTTTAAGTGCTTATATATATTTTTCCGCCGCTTGAGGTTCTTCGCAGAACTTAATAACTTAAAAAATGGATTAATAACAATGTCAATAGATTAAACATTACATTACAAGTGCTTTAGGGCAAGCACTAAAAATAATGGCTGAATAAATAAAAAGCTAAATGAAAATTGGAAGTAATCTCTGGAAGTTCAGAGCTACACTAACGTTGAGCTCCAATGGCTATTTTTTACCCCGAAAAAAATCAGGTTCCTGTAAACAAGGGAGCAAAACCGCGGTACAGCGTTGTATAGCAAATAAATTCCGTTGAGCCCTGAGAATACACTACAGAGTAAAGAAAATTTGAGGTGAAGTAATACGCATAGTTGAACAAAAACTTGGCTGTTAAACTTTTAATGCGTGCGATTAAAAAGTTGTAAAAACTGTTCTTCAAGTTGAAGGCAAAGGGTTTTTTTTCGCCTGTTTTGACTTTAACCTTTACCTTGCGCTCAGTCAATTGATGGGCGATGGTCACTCTAGCGAGTCGTTTTTTAACCGACTTCAAAAAAGGAGGAGGTTCTCAATTCGACTGATTTTTTTTTCTTTTTAATTATTATTGCCACGTTTTGGCAATCTTTGGTCGCTTCAAGGACTTCTGAAGGTGTCACTAAAAATATAAATAAAGATTTGTGTAGAAGTGTGAAATTAAACTTGCTTGGTGAAATGAGAGCCATGTTACCCAGTGCAGATGCCAGCACATCAAGCTACAACAATATGTCAAATTTCTTTAATGGGTTTTCAACTTTATCGCTAAAGCATTGGGTTCAAGTTTGATAGGAAAAAAATGTCAGTTTTGGGTAGCTTGATGTGCTGGTGTCATGTAGGTAAATTAGGTACCACTCTATTTGGTTAGACTTTAATCCGACCCCAATATAGTTGAAAAAATGCTAGGCTGAAGTTCAATTATAACTTCGAACTGAAATAGATTGATGACTTAAAACATAAACCAAATTCTTTTAAGTACGTCACTAATAACCAACAATACAACTTTTCCAACGACTACCAAAACTGGTAGAGGCTATATCCACTTGTTGTAAAACAACAGCCTCGCCAATTTACCGTCAAACCATCTTGTATCAAGTATTTTTAAATTTAGAACAGTTCCAACATCTCAAGTTGTCAGTCGCAAACGCATCTGACATCTCGCGCAAGCGCAGTTAGCACGCGACCGGCGCGAAACGCAGACGCGCGGAAATTTTGAACGGGAGTGCAGTGAATGTTGCAACTGCAACACGAATTTATTTTCGTAAAACTATATTTTTTTCTTATTTGCTATTGTTTGTGGTTTCCTGGTGTGAGCCACTGAGGAGTTTTGAGAGGTGAGTGTTCTTTTCCAACTATTAAATATTAAACCGACTTAATTTCATAGTTATTTCACTGCAATTTTTTAACAGTAAAATATTAAGATTGTACGGAAATTTTGTTAACATTCATTTGAACATGCAAAAACTGCATTTTTGCAAGATATTTTTAGCACTTACATGCATCGATATTTTTAAAAATAATAAGTTCATGTTGCCGGAGTATTTTATTGAATTCTCACTCATTTCCGTAAATGTAACGAGTAAATACGTAACCACATTTTATAATGACTGTGTTTTACAAAATATCGAATTGATTTCACCTAAGATTCACGAAGAGGTCCGTTCATCTCGTTAGTCTAAATGGTACAGAAGCACTTCAGCTAACAAGGTCTCGACTTCTCGAGCAAATGATCTACCTACATTTTCACAGTAAACTTTTATCCCTCCATGCATGGTACGCGGGGAACGATCACAGTCGCAATCTGTCAAAGTTTAGGATAATTAGAAGTGTTTTTGACAAATTGATGCGAATGGGTCCGTTCCATTATAAGTACGGGAATTGCTTCTATGATATCTGAGGGTACTGCTGCTTTCTGAATTCTACTTCCATCTCCTATCAACAAATTCTTATAAACAAACTGAACATTGAAAGATTCTTATACGTTATTTCTTCCAGGATTTTTTTTCTCTTTTAGAATGGAGACTTGCCCAATGGTCGCGGTACATACGGCTAATGTGACCCACTTATTCCCGATTCGAAGCACAGTGTGGTGTTTTAAACTCTGTCCTGCCATTTTATATTATATATATTGATGGGCTCGCGTTTGATCACAATCTCACCTGATGAAAAGGGATGACGTGATCAACGATGGAGCACGCTTGCCTAGAAGTTACCTGTTCACTCTCGACTTAAAGACCCCCCAGGTTGTAGCTATCAGGAAACAGACTCCGGCAGGGAATTCCACTCCTTAGCTGTACGCACAATGAAATTATTCTCAAAACCTTTTGAACGTTTTCATTTCGAAATAGTTGAACTTTATATTACTTGTCTCAATCTTAGCGAATGTCTTGTACATTGTCGCGTGTGTAATATTAAACAATAGCATCTTGTGTCGTAAAGACAAGAAGGAAGTGCATCAAGTGCGTGAAAACTTCTCTTAATCACAGAAGAAGTATGAAATATTTTCTAGTAAGTTTTCCGGGAAGATGTTTCGTAATGGTAACTTATATTTTTCATTAGCTAGGTGATAATACCGAATGAATGTTTATTGTTTTATTTTATTTATTTATTTTAAAATGTATGTACACACAGAGAAAGTATCAGATATAACATTATAATTATTAGTACAAAGGTACTACTTATTTGTAAAGAAATTGATTTAGAAATTTTATATTAATCTATTCAAGTTACTTGGTATTCCTATTGTATCTACATGTTGCAGACACATCTGTTGCTGGGGAGTTTATTGCGCCACTTCTTCCCAGCTAAAACACTATGAAGTGGTGACGGGCGGGCGTTTTCAAAATCAAAAATAAATAGTCATTTATTCAAATTAGGCTTAGTACCAGCACATTTTGAACGACAAAGTTCTACATAAAGACAGTCCCCCAAAACGCCCGCCCGTCACCACTTCCTAGTGTTTTAGCTGGGAATAAGTGACGCAACAAACTCCTCAGCAACACATCTGTCTGTTAAGTTTTAAAAATTTGAATTCATACAGTAGTATGCAAAGTAAGTTTACAAAATATGACACCATACAATAATATATGTAATATTTAAGTCAAACTTTAAATGAAATTAATTGACACTTGTTAGCTAGCACACTTCATTAAGAAAGAAAGAAAAGAAAACGAGAATTGCCCCTAAGGTTAAATATTAGTCTCTCCAAGGAAAAACTAGCAAGGCTAGCTAACTTAGATCCCAATCAAAACATATTTTCAACAACAATCTTACGATATTTAACAGCAACATGCTCGCGACCACGGAACTGAAGCAGGCCTTCTACCCAGTAAACAGCCTTAAACGTGAAACATTACAATTTTAATAATATAATTCGTTCTACACCATTAGGAAGAGCTCAGACAATGAGGCTGACCTTGCAATACGTTGGTGAACCTTTCGTTTTCTATAGTTGTATGAATGGAGGACCAGTACTGAGGTCTGTGACACTACGTAACTATGGACAGAAGGACCATTTTTATATTTTCTTGTAATTTAGCCATGTCATTTACAAATACTACTGCCAAAACATAGTTTATGAGAGATTTAATAAAGAAAGGGTTACTTTCTTAGAATTTACTTATTTAAACATGTTACCTTGAACAAACCAATTCAATAATGACTTTCTACACATACACCTATCACCCAAAATTAATAACATTATTATAAAACAAACAAAAAAACTCAGCCATCTTGGCCCATTTGTAAATATCAGGTCCTCAGGTAACAGGAGTGAGATACTGGATAGCACAATCAACTGCCTAGCCTTTTCCTAAATATCTTGTAATCAGCTACCCATTTAGCTGGATGGAGCCGAATATCAGTATTTTAAGCAACATATCTTATCTTATGATCCAGTTGCTCGGTAACATGATTTAAAGAAATTCTGCTGAGATCCAGCTCTTTTTAACGTCAAAGATTTACAAAAAGACGATCCACCAAAACGCCCACCCGTCACCACTTTCTATGGTTTTAACTGGGAAGAAGTGGTGCTACATACTCCCCAGCAAGTTCGCAATGTTCGAGCACTTTCCGTATTTGAACTTCTCAACCTGTCTGTGCAGTGTTTAGGCATAGTTCGTACCGAAATAATTGACCAATCTAAACTTGAACAACTTGGAATGATAACTTATTTGGTATCGACCTTTAATAATGAGTTTTGTAAAAATTGTGGTGCTAAATTAAATCGACTTAGATTCTTAAACATAATACCTTTGCGCGGTACAGTATCGTAGCTAACTCTATTTTATTTGTAAACTGAGAGTAATTTACAAATCACGAACAAAATGGGAAATTGCAGATCAAAAAGGGACCATAGACAAATCGACATTCAATTAATGATACTGTCGTAAAGTGACATTTCAATGTCAGTACCATACATTTTTAATGATCCAACAGTGATTACTCACCACTCGTCACTTTTTCAAAAAACCCTATAATAACAAGACACTTAAGTGAGTCTTAGATTGGAACTCGACTTTCCAAAAACAATTCATCATCATCATCATTCCAGCCATAAGACGTCCACTGCTGGACATGGCCTATGTCCCCCAAGAGTCACCACATCGACCGGTCCTATGCGTCTTGCATCGCGGATTCCCGCAGCCTTCACCAGGACATCAGTCCATCGTCATCCGGAACGCGGTCGCCACTCCAAAATCTCCAACCTCATAGACTATTGCCCCTGCAAGCAATGTACCCTGTAATTGCCACTTTAATTGGACAATTCCGAATACATCTACCTCTTGCATCAACACCACATCTAATTCTGCCCATTCTTACAACAGAAGAGCGCCGTGAAAGCTGCCCCATTGATGATGTCTTAAGGCACCGTCCTTCGTATCACTGCTAGCACCATATCGTTACCATCAGCACTATCTATATCTACATCTCGATGAGGTAGATCCGTCTATTGTTTGCTTTAGCTGTTAAGCCAGAAATCCGGTTTAAACGCTAGATTTGTTTCTACTTATGTCTACTGTTTTGGCCTACACTGTGCCATCTAATGTTGCAATTTCTGTAATTTTATTTAATAAATTTGACATTGATGCTTCATTGCTGGCGCCTATAGGTTCAGCTGGTACGTTCCCTATAGTTAAAACAGTAGGTACGAGGCATCGGGGGACGCACAATATAATGTTAATGCCATAAGACATGGGCATGCAGAAGGCTACAGTAAGGCCAGGCCATAAAATGCTTAAAAAAAAAACTCACCACGTTATTCAGGGTTAAATCACGATACTGACGCGATGCGAATTTTTGTCCACTTTGAACAAAAACTTTTTTTTTGGGCATTACGTATGGGCTGGCCTACCCTTACTGTAGCCTAGCACGCGCAAGCCATAAGATGGATCAATACAAGGAGACTTGAAGCTTTCTTTTTTGCACCTGGACCAAGGGCACTTAATAGTAGTAGTTATGGGAAAACAACTAATTTTCAGGTGAAATCAGATCTTTATAAAAAACTGGCCAGGTGCCAGTCGGACTCGCGTGCAAAGGGTTCCGAACGAAATTATTTTTTGTAACATGTTACTTTCATACTATAAATTTCGTATAGGTTTTCCTGTAATCTCTATAGTTTCTTTACCTATGTAAAGAACTACCATCTGCATTTCTGTTTCCAAAAGTTTTGGCTCCGTAGTTTCGGAGATATACGTGTACCTATATATATATTTTTTTATTGGCCTATCTACAATTGTTATACTGTTTGTCCTAATAATAAAAGCAAGATGATAAAGACATAGTGTACAATATAATGCGATGGACACAGCATGCAAAAATAAAATTATAACATCAATAAAATTACAATAATAGTACATAAATAACACTTGCAACAACTAGTGGGTAGTTTTGGAAACACAGTAGATACAAAGATGACAAGGAAAAAAATTCAATACGATCATTTTTCGTCTAAGTTTTCGAATAACTTCAAAACTGTTTATTTTAAAATAATGAACAAACACAATAAGACCTATAAATTGATACGTCGCGCGTCGCACGGTACAGTTTGAAAAACTTTTTTTGCAATTTCCTAGTTTTTCCCTTAATAGTGACCCCATACTCAAAATTTATTTATTTACGTAACACGCCCGTGTTTGGGTCACAGAAGTTCATATGTGTACCAAATTTCAACAGTATCGCTCTAGAAGATTCGGAGAAAATCGTCTGTGACAGACGGATAGACAGACAACCGAGTGATCCTATAAGGGTTCCGTTTCTTACGGATGTGCGTAATCCTAAATATAGCACTTCCCCGAATGAAAGGTCGCTATGCGACTAAAATATTGATTAATATAGTTGATGTTAACGCATGGAGAGGAATGCCAAAGAAAATATAACTTAATTGTGTGAGTAGTGATATGAAAGAAAAGGGAGTCACGGGGAATAGCGTGACGGTTGACAGGACAATCAGTCAGATGTGTTGCGCCGACCCCAAGTAATATGGGGAATAGTAAGAAAATCAGCAGCATCAATCACAAAGCGCGATATAATGAGAACAATGAGAAGTACAAGACATAAAAATGAATTTAGGCCAGTTAAGTGCAGGACAGTTAAGTTTAAATCAAGCATATTTGGTATGGGTGTTAAAATTTATAATAAATTACCAAACTTTATTAAAATATTGAAATATTAACTACTTTTAAATACAAACTCAAATAATTACCGGTACAGAAAGCATATTACACAATCAATAAATTTCTAAATGACAAATGAAATGAATGCAATAATAATAATTAATTTTGAAAAATGACAATGAATGAATGTATTTTTTTTTTCTCCATAGTGGTAATTAATATAAAAAATCAGCACGGAAACACGTGCTGATTTTGTGCACAATGACGATTTTAACTATATATAATTATAAATTTAAATATTGTACACCTTATGGGTATGTTACAGTAATACATGATACAATAATAATTTTAAGAACTGAATTTCCACCTGTGACAAACAATAAATAAATTTGAATCTGAATCTGAATAATGTGAAATAGCGCTTTACAGTGTAAATTCAAAATAGCACCGCTTTACAGTGTAAATTAAATATAGCACTTCTTTACAATTTAAATTCAAAATAGTACCGCTTTACAGTGTAAATTCAAAATGGCACCGCTTTACAGTGCAAATTCAAAATTTCCTTTCCCGCTGTAACTTTCCTATCGCGAAAAAGATGCTTGATTGCATGTTACGTTTGAATATCTGAAATATAGATGTCATAAATGTTTCAAAATAATTTCTAATCTCATAATGCGTTGCAAAGTTTTTTACATATTTTCAGTAACGCAATATTTCTCGTTTCATTGCGCACCAAGTGAGCGATGTCCATTGTCTCAACACAATATAGCCATTCATGTATATCGTGTGGGTAAATCTGCGCAGTTGGGCAAGGAGGCGCTATCTGAACAGTTCGCGGTTATTGATGAGAATATACATTGAACTGAGGTTAGAAAACATACGTAGAACTGTGTGTAATTCGCCACAAGTTTGTGATATTATAAATTAGCTACATTTCAAAATATGGCATCAAAGTAGGGATGGACACGTTATTAGCTCAAAATAGTAAATTCTAACAACTGAAAATCAACTACGAATTATCTTATGCGGACCATAGACGTTTAAGTCATTCGGTTAAACAGGCTGGTCCAAAAAGCTTTAAAATTGGCTTGAGTGTCTGTAGGAAAATTTGATCAAAAATTAGTTGTCAAATGGCACGATCAAACTTCATCATGATCAAAAACAACTTGAATATCTATGGCCCGCATAATTCAACCCACTAAAAACAAAACAAAAAAACAAGCGATTGTACCAAAAACTGCAATATTATTAAGCTTACCTAACAAAACAATATGGCCCTTTACACTTTCACAACAATAAAAATCTTCTAACCATTCATTTGCTTCAATAAAATTGTCTGTTAGCGGAAATAATACTACACTAAGCGGAAATAAAAACGGAGTTAAACTTTATCTGACATCTTTATATTCGTTCAATGATAGATGTTCGAGCATTAGATGCTATTTTTGTTATATTTTCTTTGCAAGCAATGGTTGGATTGTCACTTTCTTTTGTTAATAAGTGATAAAATGTACCTCACTTGTTTTCTAAGAGGGGGTAAAATGGTTTGTTCATGAAAGGATTATCATCATAATCATTTGAAAACTGTGCGAAAGTAGGATTGAGTTCCGAGCATCAGGCGGTGACGCGGTAGACCCAAGGGAATATGGCGAGACGAGCTGGACTATAGAGGTATGCGGTACAGAGAGTAAAGTCCCGAATGCCTCCACTGGAGAGTGGGAGGATCCTCCGAACCAGACGGTTATTGTGTCTGGTGGGCAAATCAAATAGCACGGAGAACTTTGCTTGCGCGATGCAGGATTTCGTTGTCAGTTCGTCGTAGATGGCGTTGCGGTTCTTTTTGTTGCCGTACAAATTTCGCTTCTTAGTTTTTCATGTGGTGGCATTGATGCCGCTACAGGACTACTTAGATTACCCAAGATGGATTAAAATAGAAAAAAGGAAGGGAGGCTGAAAGCCGTCACTGCTGGACATAGGCCTCCCCCAAATGTCGCCACGTCGAAGGCTCTTGTCACAACCAGCGGATTGTTAAAGAATGTACAGATCTGATTGCGAAAATTCAACTGATAGATATGTTCATAACGTGGGCAAAGTCGCGGGAAAAAAGCTAGTTCACAATAATTTAACTACCGTCTGCATCATATTATTTTCTTTCTGAATTCCGAAGTTTGTAAAATGAATTTTCTATCAAATCAACTTTTATCGACGAACTAAATAAGAAGCGGTATCCGTTCTATTCACATCAAATCACGCACATGACCACACAATTCTGTCATAAATCTAAATATTACGGCAGCTACAATATATCGCTTTTATAATATGTTACACCATCTTTGTAACACTTTCTTGTCACGGCATTAGCAACTCTATGTTCAAAATAGAATAAGGCAAAAAAATTAAAACCGATAGTATCAAATAGCATCAATTTGTAGTTCATGATCTCTGTATTTGCTCCGTGTTCATGATCTACAAAGTTTTTGTTTGGAATAATATTTCAAAATATTCTGAGAAAGCAAATCTGAAATTCAGAAATTTTCGGAAGTAAACTACTTTTACCGCCAAAATGTAACGACTTTTTTAAATTTTTATTTATTTTCAGGGTTTTTTTTAAAAAGAATATGTCACCCCGATGATTGAATACAAAAAATATATAACGACTTGATTTGTACTTATGACTTTACGGCACCTAATTGCAGCTCTCGCATATTTATTATGAAATTTACATGCTTTTTTCAAGATCTATGAATAACTTCAAAAAACAAGCACCTATTCTACTAATTTAATTAAATACTTGCTGACTCACAAACTCCTCGAAGCATGAAGCTGTTAAGACTTGATTGAAGCACGAACCATTTACCATATTTATTTAATTTTAACCTACTTCCCAAAAAGGAGAGATGTTCTCAATATGGTGGGTATTTTTTTTTATGTGTGTACACCGATTACTCCAAGGTTTCGATCGATTTATATTCTTTTTTCGTTCTTCGTATACTTGCCATTTGGTCCCGTAACAATGTTATTCAGTTTGGTCTAGCAGTTTTTGTTTTATGAGCATTTTGCTTACTTGGATCATGTAATTACGTCGTCCAAATAAGTAAAATGGCGTTGGGTAATTAGTATCACAACCAAAAAGTGAAAAAAAAAATTTTTTTACAGAAAAATACAACCGACTCTATTCTCGTCTAGTCTAGTCTAGTCTAAAATAACTTTACTTTCGAAACCCGGTGACTTCCGAAATTAAAGTGATTTTAGACTGTAGTGTTTTTATAACCACGACACAGACAAACTCCTCTCCCAGATCAACTGGTCTTATGCTATTCGCATCCAGCGATTACCCGCGGCCTTCAGTATGACCCTGTGGGAGGCCTTCCAGTACACGATCGCCACTCTAGAAACTTTCGGCTAGATCGACCAACGGTTCTACTGTCCACTGAAGTTCGGCAACCTTTCAATCCTTCACAACTATTTAAATGTGGAAACCAAAATGCTTTTATGGTTAAAATTCTGATGGTGACAAAACTCATCACAATCACAAGATTCCCACACTCTACAAAAACTTACAAAACATAAAATATCATCATTTAGAACACAAAACTAAGGTCACAACTCCATGGTTGTTCGTAACCCTTTCGCGCCGGTTACGTTGGTTGCGTGGCTGCTTGGTTCTGGTTGGCGCAACCACCGTGACCGCTCGCGGGTTGATGCTGATTGTTATTGACTTGTAGTATGGACTGAGCGTTCATTCTGGTACGAAGCGATTGCGAGCAAAAAAATCTGAGAGGGACAAAGCGATCGAGCAGTACTTAGGTGTATTTTTATGACTACTATCAAAAAAATATATGAATGAATACTTATTTGAAAAACGTTACTAATAAATATTTTTTTTACAAATCTATTCAAAACGATTTGTGAAAAATATTAATTATTTCAGTGGAAATATAGAAAAGGCATGCAAAAGCACGCTTTCGAAGTTATTATTCTATCCTCGTCACACGAAATGTCGTTTGTACTGGAGTGCGCAAATCCACTATTGTGACACTTTTGTATAATTTCCACACGAATGATGTGACCATTTCATTTTAAAAAGTATTGTTTTTTTTTTATTTTTTTTTTATTTGAGATGAGTTTGCTCTTGACTCTAGTCTAGGTCATAGATGACAGAGACAAAGTCGACGATGGAGCGAGTGATTTCAAAGAGTGTCCGTGGAGTTTCTTACACGTTCTTCCATCTACGCTTTGGAACGTGCAAATAGCTTCATCTCTTTTGACTGAACGACCTTGACAATTTAAAAGTGCATGTAATGGTCTAATTGAAATAAATGCTTGAATTTTGAGTTTTATGTATCGGCCGCACAGTAGGAGCTTTGTCTCTCTGTGCAGACAGGTAGAAAATTTTGTGAAGGTATCAGTTCATTCTCCGTGTCGATAAATTGATGTTAATCACTTAACAATGGCGGTTACTCGACCGTGGAATTACAACTATTGGATCGGATTACAAGATTATTTTTTTACGAAGATGTTTCGAACATTCATGAATGGATTTTGAAATTACTTTATTAAGAAAATTATAATTAATGTAGGAAATTTTCTTAATAAAGTAATTTCAGTTTATTCAGTCTATTACGATAAACTACTTTGTAACTGACATAAAAAGTAGAACATTGAGGTGTTTTATTATAAAATCAAGTCGACTGCCCGATGGAATTAACTTGTGCATTCGTGCTTGTAGATTCAGCGGTTTAGGCTGAGCAGAAAATGCCGAGAAGAGATGACACAACTCTTCAAGTGGCCAGAGCCAAAGAAAAAACCAACCCGGAATTTTCTTATGCCAAAGTTTTATCTTGGTTCTAAGTATTTTTACCACATTATTGCATTCACACATACATACACTTTTCTTACAAAACAGCAACATTTAATTTCATTACCTGTAGACGTCTGGCACTGCGCGTACGCATGTCGCTCGGAGCTAAATACTCGTAACGCATGCCGTTTACACGCATTGCAATAGAGTGTGTGAGTATGAATAGACTGACACTTGACTTGATGTATGTGGAACTTGTCTATTTCAAAATACACATCATAACGCTAAATAAGCTTATGAAGCAATGATTAAAAGCAGTCATAGACTCTGAATGTACCTAGCTCTCATTTCGTTATTTTTCTGTCTTGTAAAACTTAAAAAAATTCGCAAAATCGTAACCGTTGGAAGACTTGCAGGGAGGACTTTGCCAAGCAGGACGCACAGGTTAGTAATAATAAGAAAAAAACAACGGGTTGCACTCCGGGAGTGCCGGCAGAAGTGAAAACTTGAAAATTAACGTTGTGCGTTTTTGATATTTTGGAATGGGGAAGGGAATAATTTCGCACGAATTGTATATGCATGCATTGAGGCATACATATTTTTCGTCGCGCTGTAGAAAGAGAGGGGGATATTACTTCCTCTCCTACGCCGCGCCGGCGGTGTACTCTCCCTCCGTCTTACGATTTTTTTCATTTTTTACCCATCCCAAAATGTGCACAACGCTTCTAAAGAAGTTTTCACTTCAAAAAAACCGAGACCACCCAAATTATCTTTAATTAACCATTTTACACGCCACCACCATTCTTCAGAATCATAACACTGATCCGATCAACAATAGCTGTCCTAAAATTTTAAACAAACATTCTCACAGCCGTGGGACGCTTTGTCTTAGTTAATTAGAATAGCTTTGATTAAGTAACACTAATTAAACGTAGGTACGTTCTCTAATTTGTGACGAAACTTCAGTTTTTAGGACATCATTTGAGATTTGCTTTGTATGACGCTGTTAACATCTTCTACTACATAATGGGCTTCATGTTAACACTGGTAGAGGATCCTTGTTGCTTTTAGTCCGCTTATAAACCACTACTGTGCATAAACTAAGTAAAATTAAATTTGACATGACACAATAATGTAATTCAGTGAAGCAATTTAATATAATTTACTGGAATAATCTTAATTTAATCTATTGGAATAATTTAAAAAAAAGAAAAACAGAAAAGCAAAGGAAGCAAGGTAGGCAAAGGAGTGGAACTCTCTGCCTGCGTCTGTGTTTCCGAACGCATACAACCCTAATCTCTTCAAAGTTAGAGTGAACAGGCTTCTTCTGGGTAAGCTCGCTCCATCGTCGACTTTGTCTCAGTCATCTATGATCTACACTAGAGTCAAGAGTAAACCTATATTAAATTTAAAAAAAAAACTAATTTAATTTAATGTATTTTTTTTAGTTTAATTTAATTTAATGATTTTACCCTATTTTTATTTAATTCTGTACATATAATATTATTCTGTTTTGTAAACCTAGTTATACGTGCATGCTGTGGTCTCATATAACTGAAGGAGCACACGTAAATGAACCACTTGAATCACTGTGGCTTATGTTGTTCTGTGTATCCTTTGTTGGACATCCAAATAAATATAAATAATAAATATAATAAGTATAAATAAATAAATTATATTGCTAGCTAGATCTGTTAATAAAATAAGAAGATAAATTTTATTAGTCAAAAACACGTGTAGGTTAAAAAGTTTCAACATGTTTTGCCTAGAAAGGCGCACAAATACAATAATAATAAAAATTACTAAATGACAATTAAAGTTAATATGAATTAGGTAGTGGAAATAATGTTACAGATAGTTGTTCCGGGTCTGGCTGTTTGTGTATGTGACTTTGTATGTTTGTAAATGCACCCACGATACAAGGGAAATTCCTAGTGTGGAGCAACGTTAAAAAAAATATATCAAAACGTTGAGCGCTCTGTTCCTTTACTTTTATATATATAGTTATGTTTTACTTTGGGACGGCTTTACGTGCGCTCCGAGGCATGGGGGTATCCACCAACTTCCAAACTTCGGGCTGCTACAGAGAAATTCTTTATGGAAAAACCTAATAACACTTGCCGGGCCCGGGAATTGAATCCAGGACATCACCTAACCTCACGCTCAGCAGTCGCGGTCCAGGAGAATTTCCTAGTGAGGGGGGCAATGTTAAAAAAAAAACCGAAAAAAAAATCCAGTCATACGAAAATACGTTTTGCAGCTGTCTTCAAAAACACTCAAGAAAAAAACCAGGCGTTGACAGCGAGCTGTAAGACACTGATAAAACAAGTCCAACTTAAGCAAATTACGGCTGGAACTCTAAAATTACGGAGTGACTTTTAATCAATTGGCAGAATGTGAAACTTATGCATTTACACACCACACCACCACACCTGAAATCGCGTAAAAAATCAACTGATCTGTAGTTTATTACTAGCAGATATCTTCATTATGATCCTACGCAATGAAGCAACGCAGATCAGTAACACTCACGCACGACTCAAATCCATCACTCCCACGAAAGCTGCGCATACGCATCCATAATATTCAGCACACATTGCCAAACCTTTCCCTCATACCGATGGCAATCATGATTACGACAGGCTGCATTCACACGAGCGAAAAAAACGGTGCGACATCGCACACTCGCGACTACGACAAAAACTAATCCGGTTAGCGCCTGTCCTTATTTCTCAAGAACTAAGTGTTTTAAGAGATTATGTTGGGTCACTGGCTTAGACGACAACTGTTACATGGTTTGAAAGATGGTGTAGTTGATCTAAGTTAACAGAATCTTGGTGAAGGAAATCGTCGATAAGCAATACATCCTATAAAGAGAAGACGGTGTAGACCTTTATTCTTATCTTTCTTTTACAGTTAATTTCTACAATAGATCTAAGTGCCAATTTTACTAATTTTAAAGCAACATTCGCATTCGAATCTCAGTCGCAATCTGATCAACGCTTGTTTTCCAAAATTAAATAATAAGAGAGGTTAAATTATAGGATTTGTTTGTTTAGAAGTTACTTTCTACAAAAATACAAACGTCTTTGTAAGTACTGATCTGATTATGAATATTCTGTACCTGACAGTAAGTCACACTAATGCTGAGTTCGATTGGCTCCTCTGGGTTCCTGTGGGATCTTCTTGCAGAGAGGAGTTGGAGTCCCAGCAGTGAATGTACGCAAAGTATGTCGTCATAGATTTGAACACTGATTTTAAACGTCAAAGCAAAAATACCCAACAGCTAAACAAATCTACAACGATTCAATGTTTCCTGACGGCCATTTTTCTGCTATAAAAGGCATTGGCGTGCTTTGAACGTGTCGAAAGAATGCCGAAGGGATATGACGAAACGAATCCTAGTAGAATGTCGAGAGACCTATCACGACCTACGAAGAGGAAATACTCTTAAAATCGAAGCGGGAACTGTGTTTTTGCATGAAGTGACATTTAAGAACAAAAAAAACTACAATAGAAAAATGTCATGCTGGCAGTGATTAGACATTTTATAACTAGACAGACATCAGAACAGAACTAAGGGGTCCGACAGTAATAAACTGACTAAACAGCAAAGGAAACGCGAAGCCAGTTGAGACTGGGGCTATCGCCCGGGACTGGTTGGACCACGCTCTAGTACCATCCTTATACTAACGTGGTGCTATCAGAAACCAGCCCTAATTGAGACAAAGAACAACGGAACATTGGTTTTAAGTTCTGGAGTCTTAAACAGATACACAATTGTATAAACGGTGGCGGTGGGAGAACGTATGATAGTGCCGGTATAGCACGTACCTGAACTACTGAAGCGAGTCGCTTTTTACATACAGTTTTAGTGATTGTCAAGGACCTTATGGTTACTCCTACAAAACATATTATTGGTAACAACTAGGTAAATTTCAATTTTCTGTTCGTTTGTTCATTATGTTTATAAAATGTATCTCCGGAAGTACTGATCCGATTACTAAAATTCACCGACAGAAATGCACTAACGCTAAGTGCCTCAGGCTTTATAAATGACAAATAATTTTATAAAACTTTATAATTTTAAAACACAGAAGCGAAAACACGCAAACAAGCTAGAGTGTAGTATATTTAAGTTGAATAATTTGCCACGAATTTAATTTAGGTGAGCATTTTATTTAACCTTAATTGGACCTAAATTGAGACTGATTCTAACCTTAGTTGTCGTTCATAATAAGTACTTTAATTGATTGATATTATTTGATTAGATAGACGTGACTTTTACAGTCAATCAATATATAACAAGTCAATTTTAAATGACTGTAGTTTCTACCTTGACCATGTAAGTAATGCATGATGAAACTGCAATATGTAGACATTATCTAGTGGTTGACCCCTCGCTTCAGTTTGTTAGATTATCAAGGGTAGATATTATAAAGAGCATAAAGTGGTGCTTGTATGTCAAGCTATAATTATCCACTAAGGAAGTGCTTTTTCATAGACTTGAAATTATCAATTTCAAAGTTGTCTTGTTTTGTAGACAGTTCAATGGTGCAATTGGTTGGACCAGCTTGTAGAACCATGCATTCTACTCGTATATTCTTCTACACAAGTGGTTTATACTGATTTTTTAGTTTTATCTGTGGTTTCAGTGTGAATGTCGTCAATTATCCTAAGGGAACTCAGGGTCAAGTGTTGTACCTGTGTACAGCTTTACCTTTGGCCACCCTACATGTTTAGAAACGAGATTAATTGCTTTCTCCTCTAGACCTACGTAAGTGACGTCACCAATCGAATTCGTACCAAACTACAGCTTTGCTCCATTTTTTCATATTTTTTTATGGATAGGAAATCATCAAATGACTCCTGCCCTGGGCGGAGCATAAGGGAGCGTCAGACTCTTACTGACTAAAACCCATTCAGGTTCCTCCTAATGCCCTTTGCGTTCCAGGGCCGCGGTGACTCTTTCGAACAAATTCCGCAACCCTGGCAGGAGCAATTTTTCATCTAGTAAGGTGATTAAGTCAGTTGTTCATTCATACTCATTTATTTTCTTTTTTTAACGTTACCCCGCACTAGGCATTTCTCCTGTATCGTGGGTGCGTTTACAAACATACAAACTCACATATACAAACAGCCACAACCCCGGAACAACTATCTGTAGGCCATATAAATTATTGTTCAGTGCGGGAATCAAATCCGCGACACACAGCGCAGCAGTCAATCGCTCAACCACTGCGCCAACCGTATCAACAATGCCTAGCGCAAATCAACTCTTCTTCTTTATCATTTCATTGCTTTCATCTGTCTAGTTACTATCTCCAATGTAAATTTTCTATTTAGTAGTGTACCGATTCTATCGTAAATTGCTATCGTTTCTAACTTGCGTAGTAACAGAGGCCTGTTCACAATTAATGCTTTATTTCCTAGTGTCAGTGGTTTCCCTAATTAAGCTAATTACTTGTGTGTCGCATTGTTGGCAGTTTATTCTGTACTTGGAGCTACATTCGCACATAGCGACAGTGTTTATACTATGTTTGCTTTCTGTGAAAACATGCTGACATCAGAATATTTCGTATCTTATCAAAAAAGTCTATGAGTGTTGTTTGGAAAACCTTCAAATTTTAATTCTATCACAGCATTTGTTTTCAGTTTTTTGCTTATTTTAGAGTTATGTTCTGGACAGAGGAGATGATTTTTACCCTTTTACTCGAATGTAATTATACCAATCAATTAACTTCGCCTGTAGTTCACTGCTACACAAAGGGTCAAGCAGCGCGTGCTATAGTATCACTATCACACTAATCTTCACACTTCACACTTGTAAATTATTATAAAGGCGAAAGTTTGTGAGTGTGTGTGTATGTTTGTTACTACTTCACGCGCAAACGGCATGACCGATTTAGATGAAATTTAGTACAGAGATTGTTCGACGGACAATAAAGGACATAGGATAGTTTTTATCATTTTCGACATTCACGCGGGTGGAGCCGCGACGGCAGCTAGTTTAAAAAAAAAAAAATCGGGTATCACTGACTCATAATAGAAATAATACGAAATTCAAAATCAAAAGTAATTTATTCAAATTATGTTTGTACGTCAAAGTTTTACATAAAGACAGTCCCCCAAACCGCCCGCCCGTCACCACTTCCTAGTGTTTTAGCTAGTTTATACATTCACACAGTCACATTACAAACACAATATTTAATAACAATTTCATTTACTTAATTCAATTACATTATAATATGTCAAACACAATGAAAATAACTCAAAGTCGCATCCGCCTGCCACCATTTTAAAGTCGTCGTTCCAATAAACAGTTTTTAGATCTTTGATAGTTGTTACGTGGAGTCAGAAGCCAGAAAATCTGAATCAAATCTAACCAAAGAGTAACGTGTTACCTAGTTTATTGGGTTTTGGAGGTCCATTGGTACTCAGTTGAAACCGAATCCCATCATCATCTTCCTGCCCTTATCCCATGTTACTTGGGGTCGGCGCAACACGTTTTTTTCTTCCATTCTGTCCAGTCAGCCGTCACGCTATCACTAACTCCCTTTTCTTTCATATCACTCCTAATATAATCCACCCATCTTTTCTTTAGCCTCCCTCTCCCTGTCCATCCATCCGAATCCCATCATTATTAGAAAAAAGTAGGCAGTTTTATTGACAAGCAATTTAACTTTTAACAAGCTTTACCCAGACAGACACTAAAATTGTAATTATCATTAAGTAGTCTGCAGTCCAGGGGTTTTCCTTGACATACCGCTAATAGTTATCGAAAGTACCGTCGTTTAGTACTCGTCTGCCATTTCAGGTTAGCAGCAATCTGAGTGAGGTTACGAGAAACACTCACGACTCACTGCAAGGTTATGTGGTTAAAAATATTGTTTAAATTTTAAATGGGTCCTCGTGTTGCATATTTTGTTCTGTTTTTGCTTCGGTAGTTCCTCTTCTAGAACTCGTGTCATCGTCACCGAACGCTTTAGCTTAGTTTTCACTTCTATCGGAAATCTCCAAAGACTGCCCCGTTTTTTTCAGCAGGACCTACTAAATTGTATGATAAAATAGGTACTTATGTCTCGATTCACTAAGTACTGTAATCAGAAATGTCACTCAAAATTATCTATCAATTCTAATTGACTCGCGTGCAACCTTAAGTATCGTGCATTAATTAATTAAAATGTTCTCAATCTGTCACATTTTTGTCTTATATAGTTTCTAGTAGTCAATGTAAGTAATTGTTTAAAATTAAGCGACGTCTCTGATTTTGTTAATATTGTTATTCTGGCGTTTAACCCCACACCCTCACTTCTTGGAAAGCGATGCTGTGGTCGACGATAGAGCACGCTTGCCTGAAATTATGCTGTTCACTCCTGACTTAAAGACCTCAGGTTGTAGCTATCAGGATACACGGCTTAATATAGACAGATGTTTCTTTCTTTAAGCCAGCTTTTAAAGCCCAGAACGATGCGCTCTGAATATTTCCTCAAAAAATACTTCATTGGAAGGCATGTTCAAACTCGTGCCAGTTAGAGTAAGTTCTTTTAAATACCGTTTTTTATACACACGCACGACACTATTAAAGTTCATTTATATTATAATGCACTAACGTTCGATACGAAAGGTTATATGCATTAAGAACAGCAAAAAACTCACGTTTGAAACAGGAAGAGAGAAATATGTTATGTCCTTGATGATAGAAACTATATTAAGACTTGATAGTACGTGCTTTTAAAAGTTAATAGAAATATAGTCTACGTCAATCATTTAGAGGTGAAATCACCACCAGGCTTTTTTTTAAATTTAATATGCGTTTGCTCTTGACTCTAGTCTGGGTTATTGATGACAGAGACAAAGTTGACGATGGAGCGAGTTTACCTTGAAGAAGCCTGTTCACTCTCATTTTAAAGAGATTAGGGTTGTATGCGTTCGGAAACACAGACGCAGACAGAGAGTTCCACTCCTTTGTTACTATAAGTTATTTTTATATATTTTTTAATCTTTATGTAAAGCAGTAGTATGCTACAAGGCACTATCTACCAGTCCACCACCCAAAGGTGGACTGGTAGACAACAAATAAATAATATTAATAAAATACAAAATAAATTTGAAACAATAAGCTTTCAAATATTATGATAAATAACAAACATTTCCAATTAAGAGAACGCATAGTACTCATCATTATCTAATTATTTTATTAAAGTGTATGTATAGAGTTAAGCGGTACAGAGAGTAAAGTCCCGCAAAATGGGAGGATCCTCCGACCAGACGGTTGTTGTGTCTGGTGGGCAACTGCCCGATAGTTGATATTTGGACTGTTGTATATATTCAAATCGCAGGGAGAACTTTGCTTGCGCGATGCAGGATTTCGTTTTTAGTTCGTCGTAGATGGCGCTGCGGTTCTTTTTGTTGCAGTACAAATTTCGCTTCTCACTTTTGCTCATGTGGCGCCATTGATGCCGCTACATGTGTATCTGTTAAAAACGCGTAGACCCTAGCTCCGACGTTACAGTTCTAGTTGGAAATGCAACAATTAAGTATAGAACTCCTGAAATTGTGTGCTTGTTTGAATGACAATAGGTAAATCATTTTTAGGTACATTACCTGGTATGTCCTGTTATGTAAGTCGCTTTGCGACAGTCGCTCACAAACAGACATAATATATCTATTGTATGTCGTCATGCTCACAGGCAAGTCCGTTTGTGGATTCCCCGCTTTAGAATTAGTTCCGGCCAGTAATAAGTTTGGTTCCGGCCATTAAACGTAGCAATCCAAAGTGCATTTTTTGTTTTTTTTTTTTCAAAACATTTCCTTATGCAAATGGACGCATATAACCGAAATCAGATCCTGGTTTCATTCCATATTGAAAGAATGAAGTGCTTTAACAAGTTTGTTTGTTTAATTTGTTCCAACATAATCGACCGGATCTTGCTCATTCTAAAAGCTGCCAAAAAGATAATATCAATTACGATAGGCCTCTAGGGTTGTCACTGCAAAATAACGCAACGATATTTTATTACGATTACGCTAGCAAATCTCACTTGATCTTAATGAATCGATTCAAAGATCAATGGGTAAAAAATAATGACAATTGTCGATATGGGTCGTTATTCTGAAAGCGTTTATTTGTCAACAAAGAGAATAAAGCCTTGGTCACAGTTCTAACCAGAGAGATTGATAATTGTAACAACTTTTATTTTACATTGTTTTAGTATAACTTGTATCTGAAGAGCATTTCTTTGAATGAAGTTTTCTTTTTTTTTCGAAAAAGTATTTGGGCGACAGAGAGGCATTTCATGTTTACTACAGAAAGTACAAAATCTCTAAAGCCGAAACTCTTTTGTTCAGTTAACTGTATAATGTTCTTTCAAACCGTTATTTTTTTTCCTAGAATGAGGACTTCCGAGTATTAATAAAATACCGAGGAGTAAACACCCCATGCTGCCCATCTGAGAGTCAGATGGGCAGCATGGGGTGTTAACACCTTTTGAAATAACCGTGAATCGAGGAAGTTCATCTATTTCTTACAGGGACCCAAAGTTAACCGTCACAATAGGGAATATGCCTGCAATTTGTTTATCTCTTTTAAACAATTATGAAAGAATTTTTAAAATACCTTCATCAGCGATGAAGTTATTAAGCTTCAAAGTTGACAATTAGAAAGAGAAGTCCGATACCAAATCTGACGTCAAATACTATGTCGCCTATACAGCTGCCATACAAAACAGCGTTTTCGCGAGAGGGACAGATATATTTGTTTAAAATAGTTGTATCTCGATTGTTTTTCGGTCAATTTCGATTCTATTTTCACTGTTAGTATTATATTTTTGTATATTTCTAGATAAACTGATAATAAATAATAATAAAATGATAATAAAATATAGTTTAGATAATAAATATTTTTTTCATGCATATTCCCTATTGCCTTCATCTGCAATTTGAAACTTAAGCCCGTCTTAAAATAAACTCACTCTACATTTATACATATACTCGATAACATTTTCACCATTAATATTCAACGATGTCACCATAACATGACAAGCTCCTCGATAGGACCACCATCATTGTCACTTCATAACGACACTTACTAGTGATGCAACCCGAATGATCAATCATGTTATCGATACATTGTTGAAACACGCAATTAATACTGTATGGGGTTACAATTTAGAACGGCTTGGTACAACGAAGATCAATCGTTCTATAAGGTTAAGCAATGCTGATGCGGTCAAGGATTGGAGAGCAGTGATCTTTATTGAAACATCACGACCTGTTAAGAACACATTCTATAGACAAAATATGTAATATATAGGTACGTAATCTTTTTTTTTTTATGGATGGGAAATCATCAAATGACTTCTTCCGCTCTGGGTGGAACGGAAGGGCGTGTCAGACTCTTACTGACTAAAACCCATCCGTGTTCCTTCTAAAGCCCTTTGCGTTCCAGGGCCGCGGTGACTCTTTCGAACAAATTCCGCAACCCTGGATAGGTACGTAATCACCATCCAATCCAGGTAGGTATCAACCAAAGACTTGATTTACGCAGAAATAAAGTTTTAAATAAGAAAACCGGACAAGTGCGAGTCAGACTCGCGCACCGAGGGTTCCGATTGAGTCTTGATTTTTTCGGAGTACCTATAATTATTACTTACAGATACATCAATGTTCACGATAAATTCTTCAACTGAAAATATAATTTTATAATCGCTAAAAATATTAAAAATACCTAATTTTCGGACTTTGTCCTGTACTTTTACTGTACGATCTATCTTCTTGCCTTTCGTGGCTCTAGGTCAAAGAATCTAACCTATAGGTTTTGATTCCCTTGCGAGTGTTGAAACATGCACCATAACGGGAGCATAAATGGCATTATCTTTAGATTGAGTTGACTTCTTTGATTTTTTCACTGCTCCAAGGAGTAGTAGCTTGATACCTTCACGCGTTCTTGAAAAAAAGGGTCTAGACAGACGGACAACAAAGTAATCCTATAAGGGTTACGTTTTGCCGACCGAGGTACGGACACCTAAAAATTAAAACTAAAAAATAATACTTAAAAATAACTTCAATATTCAAAACCCGAACCAGACCTTATGTTTAACCAAGTTGTAAACCTGCATTGCAAATTGCAGTACAGGGTTTATGTACAAAACGCGACCGTTATAATATGAATTTTGATTAAATTGACACTTGGAAGACCATTCTATGCTCTGCAATTACATATTTTGCAATTTTTATATAATGATTCAAAACTATCATAATATAACATATCTAAGAGATACGTCAATCACAAGTATTATATTTCGCACAACACAAATAATCGAACCACTTTCCTATGATTACCATCTTCCATGTAACAATGACGTGACAATCGATATAAACTAACATCACCATTGTCATCCACACGACTAGAAATCTAGTGACGTAACGCCATTGTCGATGATATTGTCGATATTTCAGAGATGTCATTAATCGCCGCGGTTAGATCAATTTGTTTGAATTGGGTCAGACCATTTAATGGTGAATTAGTGTCACTTATTTCATATTCGTTTATTACATGGCGTATTTTATTAATAGAGGTTAAGTTATTGTTATATAACGTTGAATTATAGAAGACTCCCTGGATCACAGATAATATTTACACCCCCTCTGTTATTGTTTCTAAGTTTACTAAGGTTCTCATCATCATCATATCAGCCGAAAGACGTTCTCTGCTGGACATAGGCCTCCCCCAAGGGGGGGCTAAGGCTTTAGGTCGACCAAATGGTGTTGAAAACTCCCGTAATAAAGGATTTATTAACCATTAAACCGATTAAAAAAAAATCATGTTTCTAAGACCACAAATCATAAAACTAAAGTCAAATAATTTCATAATCCACAATTCTATCTTACTAATCAATATTTATCGTAATTATTTTACTTCATCAGAAATATTTAATATTTACCAGAACGATTTATAAACGAAGTAAACTTTTAAAACCGTTGCAAAACCGTAATTACTTTAGTAGTTTAGTATTTGACTGTTACACATAACTCTATGGGAAGGGTCGGCCTTGAGTCAGAAATGTATCGATATACTTAGGGTAACATCACTAATTCACTATATAGTCAAATATCAATCGTGATTCCAATTTACGTCTTTGGAATGGTCCGATTCATTCATGATGATGATAAATTATATTTATTTAGCAAATTGCTTGCTTATAACTAACACTTTTACACACGTAAATATTCGTCAATTTCTACATGAGTCCGGTATAGATCTTTGACAACATTTTTTTTGACGTGACAACGTCTAATAAATCGATGAACGCCGGCTGCACGCACGAAAAAGGATAACTCATTGTAACGTTACGATAATTTCATCAATGTTTTGTTATGGCGCTGTCACGTTAAACTATCGTCCGTAAACCGACTTTACAGACAACCAACTTTTTTTCGAAATAATTTGTTTTAGTAGTTAATTTCTGATACCAGAAACCTCAAGTTTACTAATTTCCATCATTTTCAAAAGAAACTTAATACTATACTCAACTATCTTTCAACTAAACACCATCAAAAACATATTAAAAAAAAAACCTAACGCCCACATCCCACGGTCCTATTACAAAATCTAATGACAGTATAATATTCCATATCATGAGCAATATAGTCAAAAACACCATAATACTGCTATGACGTATATTATTAAACGTTGCAACATAATGCTATCCGGGCCATGATATTTACTCTGAGACGTATGTACTATAAGATTACCCCACGCCTGGGAATGATACATCGACTTAATGTCAAAACGAAGAATGTCAGATCACTGTAAAAGCTTTTTACGAGTACATTACCCTCAACAAAATATGGTAGTAATCGAAATATCTCCGTAAGGATTTGACCATTTACCGTGGTGGCCATTTTAGCTGTCAATCTTAGTTCAGTGCGTTGGGAAAGGTTACGAACGAGGTAGCTAACGAGTTCGGAACGAGATTAGATAGGAAAGTCCCGTACTTTTAGGGAACCATCCCATTCACGCTCGCAACTTATAGTCGCCAAAAACATCGGTAATTCTCTACATTGACATTCGATTGTCGCTCCGATGATATTGCGTCTTGAATTCTAAAGCGGTGTTACGGGCCGTAATGTAACATTCGCAGCGATCATGTTATGATACGCCGTGTCCTAAAATCCGTGTAAAACAAAACACATACGCACATGTTCGTGCTCGTTTCCACGTACTGACTGCACGTATGCTCGCTTTGAACATGTTACATTACGCCCCGTAACACCGGTCAGTACTCACCTTTACGATTTTAAATAACGACAATTGGCCTTCTATTCTTTACTAGTGTTGTCACCACATCCTTTTTGTTAAAAACATTTTTTTCTTTGGGTTTGCTCACGTCATCTATACATAGAACCGTGCATTTTTACGGATTAAAAAGTCGGTCATCAGGATCACTTAAAGAATTTGCGTATCAGTACCTAGTACCTCTTACAAACAAATAAACAACCAACTAATTTTACTTCGCAGCAAAAGATGTTTAACTACTTTACATTTTGTAAAAATGAACTAAAATGTTTTCCAAGCTTTAAAAACCTGACAGTGACAAGTGCGAGTCAGACTCGCGCACCGAGGGTTCCGATCGAGCCTTATTTTTTTCCGATTAAGTAAACATTACTTACGGAAGTTTATAAACTATAAAAGCACTCATTACTTTGACAAAACCATAGCAGTTAAGATTGAAAGACAAACTTAACTTTTGTTGTTGAAAAAATGTTCTCCCATACAATAATGTACGTCACGGTCAATTATATAACCGAAAATATAAGTTTGTAATCGCAAGAACATATTTTTCTTTGATAAAACTAGAAATTCCCAATTTGCAGATATATTTTTCTGTACTTGTACTGTAAGATCTATCTTCTTGTCAAATTTCATTACTCTAGATCAACGGGAAGTACCATATACATATATGTTTTGATTCCCTTGCGAGCTTCAAAACATGCGCCATAAACGGAGCATAAACAGCCTTAACTTTAGATTGCGTTGACTTAGAAGTTTAATTTTTATTGCTCCAAGGAGTAGCAGACCCTGAGTGTTTGATATTAATTTCAGATTCATTCCCCCACGCGTTCCAGACAAAAAGGGTCTAGACAGACGGACAGACGTACACCATAGTGATCCTATAAGGGTTCCGTTTATGCCGACTGAGGCACGAAACCCTAAAAACTTTCGTATCTCGTCTTTAAAATCTTTAGAGAGTGCTACGAGTGCCTTCCCATATGTTAACAAGAAAATCAAGTTATCACCGGCAGGCACAACGCGGAAATGAAAATCTTTGTAAAGAATTTTATAACAACGTGAATTAAAATACTTTTTAAAGTACAGTGCCTTTTACATAAATGTAACTTGCTACACGCCATTTCAAATATAACTACGTACTCACATATTAAGTCGAACTTTCTTGAAAAAGAGAGTATTGTCACACATCCCCTTAACATCAAAGGTAAAAGCACTCTGTTGTCTACGGTCATTTATCAAAACCATAAAGAATTTCCTAAACATTGCGAAATATCCTTCATCCCTTGAATTTCCTATTAGAGCCATCAAAACTGCGTCAATGGCTCTATCTAAAAAGAAACTCCTGGATTCTTCATTTGTTGGGTGACTCGTACAAAGAGTTTTGAAAGCATCTTCCGTCTTAAATTCTGAATGTCTCATAATAATATTATCTCCAATCATGTTACTTGCAATAAAGATAGAGTTCCTTATAAAAGTAAGGTGAATACCATCAATTTTTTGTATCTGTTTTAAAAATGCAGTATCCTTTATAAAAATTAGAAGGAAGGGGATTCTCATTTGATAATTTCTCAACAACCAAAAAATTTGATTTATCCGTGGCAGATCTAGTATGATGGGGGCCCCTAAAAGCAATACCAGTAACCCATCTCTTAATCTCTCCTTCTTCCCTCAAAGTCATTTTGATAGGAACTGCCGCTATACTAGAATGAGTAGTCTTATTTCCTACGGTAGTATTAAAAGTTCCTGAAATCCTACTGTAAAAATTTGCAATCTGATCTATAAATCCCCCAACATTCTTTTTCCCTATTTCTATATAAAACTTCGTCTACCAATCACCAAGAAATGCGTACAGATCAATCTTGCTATTTGTTTCTTGCTCACCCATATCAAACATCCCAAAACTATTTTCTTTTGCAAGGTCTCCATATAAATGTTCAAACCACCCTGGATACATTTTACTAATGATTTTCTCCCTCTCAGGTTGCTTCGGGTTCTCAATGTTATTGTTGTGTGTTTTTCCCTTCTTCCCAATCCTAAAACTAGATTTAACAAATGAAGGTATCTTATCAAGTTCTGATTTTTTGGCGTCAATTAGGGAGAAGTGTTTTGATTCACTAGTATTCTCAAACCATGTCTTTCTTAAATATTCAAAAGCTAATAACAAGTCATTATCACCTTCAATAATTGTTAGGTCTCCCCACATATCTATTAAAAAATGGTCCACCGCAAAGAGATCTTTTTCATCCTCTACCTCTACTGGATTACAATAAAAGAAAGGAGTTATTTTCCCTTTATATGAACATTTTTCATCATGCACCTCCAACAAAGGTTTTCTCAACAATTTGAAAAGATTTTCTTTCAAGATAGGTTCTATTTTAAACCCACTAATATCCAAATCTTTTATATCAAATTCTTTATTTATATTGGGAAAATAAAGACTATGTAATGACTCAATAGTTTGGTTTATGTGCTCACTCTTGAATATTATTTTGCTTAGTTTCCCTTCATCTGTGTCCCTATCCTCCAAACCTAAATTTTTCATAAATGCTTTTCTTTGAATCAAAAAATTATAAGCTTTGCTAAGACCTGGCATTGAATCATCTTTGTTGTAGCTGTCAATATTAAGGTCGTTTAAATCAACAACAATAAGGGAGGTGTTCGAACTTGTATTTATTTGCTCAGAGTATTTCTTATGGACGAGGGGTATATTTATGGTAGTTTTAAGTTCTATAAATTTTTTCTCTTTAGTGTCAATAATATCAAATATCTTGGTCATTCCTATCAAATTCCATTTTGATGAAAAATAACTTTGTATCTCAGAGGAATTTAATGATCCTTCTAGAACAATATACCGATATTTTAAAAGGTCCTCATTTCCTCCTAAGAAGTCAAGGGTTGGATCATATTCTTCATCAGAATCCTCATCATTGACAGAATCTTCTTCTGAAGAAGGGCCAGCCACAGGTGAACGTTCAACTTTGCTCGTTTACTACGTGAGACTCCTTCGTCAAAAGATTCTGAGGATTTTCTCTTTAGATTTTGCAGCACTTTCTCTTCAAGTGTTTCGCTCGGTTCGAGATTTGAAAGTAGAATACATAGCATATCATGACAAAGTGATCTTTCTCTTCTTTGCCAAGACTCTAGTTCCCAATGTGGTGAGCGGGTGCCATACTTGACTATGAATTCAGGAGGATATAACTGTGAATTTTGAACCAGCAATTCGTATTTGTTCTCTTCCATTTCTTTAATTTACTTTAAAAGAGAGTATTAATAATGATTTATTTGATACCTAAGGATGAACGTCAAATTACAGCAAAAAAAAAACAGTGTCAGTAGTCTCACAATTTAATAAACGTCTTTTATAATGCGCACAGCAAAAGAGTGGAACTCTCTGCCTGCGTCTGTTTCCGAACTCATACAACCCTGATCACTACAAAATTAGAGTGAACAGGCTTCTTCTGGGTAAGCTCGCTCCATCGTCGACTTTGTCACTGTCATCTATGACCAGAGTATAGACTAGAGTTAAGAGCAAACTCATCTCAAATAAAAAAGCAATTTTTTTTAGAGTACAAGCTCTCCGTACTTTCTAATCAGATTCCGTACTATAATTATTTTGCAATAAAGTATCATTTTCCACATCAAAAATGTCAACGAATCAATCAGTTCTGCGAGACATGACTGAAATGCCTTAAAGGCATATTATTGCTATGTCTAAATAATTTGCATGTGAGCTAAATTATATGTGAAATTGTGTGCTACATTCATGATACCTACTATATGCATAGCTCGGGGCACATCTCGTTTTTGCCAATTAAAAATTCACAAAGCCATCGACTTAAATGAACTTGTTTTAATTCTTGCGTACAGAAGGCATAGGAATTGAATGTCGAAATTAATTTTGCGCTATTTCTTAAGTTACGTTTTTGTTATTTTGTGAAACAAGTCCTAAGTCTTCTGGATATCATAACATGTGGAATGTTATTGTAATGTTAATGTCTCAAGATTTGAAATTGCTAAACTGAAATTATTAAAAATATCAGTGCCTAAAAGTAGAATTTATAAAAATACTATGACGTTAGTTGCTCATATTAAATCGAAACTTGTTACATAAACAAAGATTGTCCGGTAAAAAGTGGTCCGACGTTGTACCCTTTAAAATAAGGATTTTTTGTGAAACAGCTGTGGATTTTTAGTTTATACCCGAAAATTCTACGGTTAATATTTTTGTATGTATTACAGCCGTAATCCGATACCTCACAATTTCACCACAGCCTATCCACGCATGAAACAGTTAATCCGTTCGCAACTGGGCACACTGCGACAGTACCTTGACCCACTACCCTGTGGTCGTTGAGACACAACGACCGACATTGACCGTGCGCAACATGGATGATTGTCTGACAGCTGTCATCTGTCACTTTGACAGCTTACAGCAATCGTTTGATGAATGATGCTGTGTGACTGATTTGGATTGTTGTGTAAACGAAATATTGTCTATTGAAATGATCTATTGAGTTTTAAATAGAAAAGTTTTCGCTATTGGAAATATGAACAACCTTTCATATTGTAGAAAAAAGTCTTGATTCCTCATCTGTTTTTATTAGCATACATGGACGTATAACATCACGCATGTATTCAAAGAAGGGTTGGGCAGAACTGTAGGTACTTCCCTATAGGAACTTACCTATAGTACCGACATCCATAGGCTTTTATTACAAATATAAACCCCGAGCTCCTGCTGACAAACTTCAGATGGAAAAACCCAATTTACTCTTAGCCGGATTTTGGAATCGACCCCAGAACCTCAGGCTTAGCAGTAGTGTTTATGATAACCACGAGGCCAACTAGCATTTATAATAATTTAAGTAAGATTATGGCTTTATAAAAGCAGTTTTAGTCTTGATTACAGCTCATGAATTTAAGGGAACCGGAACTGCGGATACTAAATCGGGCTTGAAACCTAGTTCTACAGAACTATGTTAAATGGATTAAACAGAATTGAATAAACTATCATCAGTAGCTTTTTTCCGCACTTAACCCCAGTGGTCTATCTTGCGGGAACTGTGCACTTTTCAGGGATAAAAAGGTAGCCTAAGACATCCACGATGATATAACTTTTTATCAGTGAAAGAATTTCCTTAGTTGGTACCTACTTTCACAGAATAACCTTTGACAAACATAAGTAAAAAATAGTTAAACCCCTGTCCTGACTTTATAATATCATCTTATAGCTTTTACCCGCGACTGCGTACGCGCATATCCCGTTTTTTCCCGTTCCCTTAGGAAATCTTCAGTGAAAATTAGTCCACCCCTAAACTCCCCAAGGAACCTACATGCCAAATTTAAGCTTTCTACGACCAGTAGTTTCGACTGTGCGTTGTCTGTCAGTTACTAAGTCAATCACAGTAATGAAAGAGTTTTATATATATTGACAAGCTGCTGCCCTCGGGTCCGCCCGCGTAGAACTTTATAAATTAGAGCCTATTTGTTGTTCTGAAGTATGAGCTACATTACTGTAGTTCCATCAACATCTGTTCAGTCGTTTTGACATGAAAGAGTAACAAACATGCATCCTTCCATCCTCATAAACTTTTGCGTTTATAATATATTTACGCGTTATAATTAATGCCGGGTACATGACGAAATTAGTTACTACTAGTGCCATCTAGTATCGAGTAGCAGAAGTAGTAGAGTCAAGTACCTTCTAGTATTTTTTACGCTAGAACCTTCCAGGGTTCTCGACATCTGCTCAGTAGGGACCGGTATTAAGGCGATTTCCAAATGTTTCGTCAATAGAAGATTTTGGAATTAACTGACCTATGTAAGGCCCGCATTGCTCGCGACCGAGTCAGTATTGGATTTGCGATACAAGCGAATACTTCGGAAGCGATCTTCAAGTGCGATTTAAGTGATCAGTAGTGAATTTGTGTTTTATAATTAGTGTTTTTAAATTAAAGTGTCATTTTGTTTATTTAATTGGCTGTTTTTATTGACACGAACCCCAAATTCGTAACAATAGCATATAACAAATACATAAAATTTTTGTATCTTTAAATCTCTTTGGCATATAATAATATAAGTAGGATAATTTTACGCAGCCTCAACAAACTAATCACAACCATTCAACTGTCACGAACGCCAATCTCAATAACAAACAACAAATATTTAAGATCTTTAACAACATTGTCGGAGTATTATAATTACTTTAAACGATATTATTCGTTGACAACGCTTGTCCTTGTGCACACACAAAGGCTAGGCGCCTTCCCTTTCTGCTAGTTTAGGGTTGCCAGGCGTCCGGATGAAGCTGGACCAAGCTATATTCAACTAAGTCATTCCCTCCACTCGACTCAGCGTTCCTCAATCCAATTGGCAGTTCATCATCATCATATCAGCTGGGAGACGTCAACTGCTGGTCCTTGGCAGGCGATTTGGCGATTGCAGTGTAGCTGTTGCAATACACAGAATCACAGAGAATGCTGCTGTTCATTCGCTGGTGAGTCCCTTAGTCGCCTCTTACGACACCCACGGGTGATGGGATGATGCTATTCTTTTACGTCCGACACCATACAGAACGTTATTTAAATTAACAGTTATACCTTGTTATTTATGTTATTATTCGAGCGTTTGCGACGTTGTCATGGTGAATGAGTCCGGTGGGGTGGAGGAAGTTTCCTTCAAAAACAATCAAATGCTAGGCTTTTTGGAGTTTAAACTATGAAGCGATCAAAGCTAAAAATAAAGAAAAGCTGGGGTAAAAGTAATAGTATTCGGCCTTTTACGTGCCCAAAACTCCGGCTAAACTGGCTGGTTTGTTCAATGAACTGGCAACCCTAGATTCAAACCGAGTTTCAAGAGCGAGTGAATGGCTCGGAACTGGCAGGAAGGCATCTTCGAATATGTCAAAGAACGAACGGTTTTGTGGAGAGTTTAAATAAGGCAAGGATGATCTTATCGGTGATCATCGGAAGTTATTTGGACGTAGATAGGTATTTAACTATTTATCTAACAGTTGCTTCTTTCTAGGAAGTGAAAACGTAACAATGCCCTTCTTACCCGACTTATAACACACATAATAACCCCAATTACACAGTAATAAGTCCAGCATGTTTTCGCGGTGGATATAATATGTACAGCATATTTTTTCCGCAATTTCATAGATTCCCTAACTCTTTTTTGTTGTTTGAAGCAATTAAACTTGAAATTGCTTTAAAACCCCTACCTAATATAATTTTAAGCATAAAGGTAGCTTATAGCATGAGATTGAGCGATACTAATAACAGTTTGCAGAGTCATCTCCCAAAATCATCATCATTTCAGTCGAAAGACGTCCACTGCTGGACATAAATCTCCCCCAATAGTGTCGCCACATCCGACCGATCCCTTGCATCTTGCATCCAGCAGATTCCCGCGCCAGGGTTGCGGAATTTGTTTGAAAGAGTCACCGCGGCCCTGGAACGCAAAGGGCTTTAGATGGAATACGAATGGATTTTATTCAGTCTGACACGCCTTTCCGCTCCACCCAGAGCGGAAAAAGTCATGATTTCCCACCCTAAAAAAACGATCTAGCTTTAAAAAAGACTTAACCTTAAACGATCTGTCCCATAACAGGCCAAAGCACGATGTCATTAAATTCAACCAACAAAAGTTGCATTCTTGCCGGGAGCAATAACTTCAGTTCGTAATATTTATTAATAGCCTCAGATTGCTTGTTGAACGCCTTCCTCTGTAATGACACAATTTATGCAACAATCGAGCCGGAGCAATTGTTTTATTAGTTTGTAATGACCCTTGTGGTTTGTAAGATGTTTCTGTTGAGTTCACATTCTTCTTCTCTGTCGTTTCACTGTTGACAGAGTGGTCGTGGTCACGTCAAGGCGTCCACGTCGGTGGTAGAGGCGGACACAGCTCTCCGCACGATCTCCCTCCATTTCTCCCTGTTGGCAGACTGTCTGGCGCAATCAGATACGCGGCTTCATAGTACGGATTTAGCTTGATCAGTCCAACGCATAGGTGGTAATAACATTAGTTCTGCTAATATAAAACGCATTCCACAGTTGTAAAACAAAGCTCAAATACATTGAAATTGTGTTAACATTCTTGTAATATTTCTATAAATGGCATTAACTAGAATAGGTCGCACGAAGGCGATGGGAATCCGCTGGATGGAAGAAGCACAGGACCGGTCAATCTGGATGGAGGTTTACGTGCAGCAGTGGACGTCTTTCACCTGAGATGGTAGTCATTTGTAGATCTTTGGTAGTCGTTACGGATGCTAGAAAATCTTACACTAGTTCATTCAGAAGTATCGCGCTATAGAGGTATGCGAAACAGAGAGTAAAGTATACCGCATACCTCCGTGGTTAACTGCCCGATAGTTGATATTCGGACATGTATATGTTCAAATCGCACGGAGAACTTTGCTTGAGCAATTATGCTGGATTTCGTTGGTAGTTCGTCACTGACAGGATAGATGGCGTTAGCGACTATTTTTGTTGCCGTACAAATTTCACTTCTTAGTTTTTATGTGGCGGCATTGATGCCGCTACACCCACGCTATACCCACTCCCAGTTACGGGGTTGTAGAAGTCAGCCTGTCGCTCCACGTAAAATGCTGGTTTTTCAGCGGAAACCGACTCCAATACAGTTGGGAGAATACTCGGCAGATGATGATCAACTTATACTACCACTAAGCGTCCTAACTCTTCCCAACTTCGTTTCAGAAGGTCATCAAACTTTTAGCCGTAACTATCTACAGTTCTATTGACACTACATAACAGTACCACAGAACAGCAAGTAATTTTATATAGCCACTGCAGTGCCATGAGTGGTAATTGCCGCCACATTATCTTTATAATTGTTACCACTTACTTATAAACTTCGTGCTTGGTAGAAAATTACTATGAGTGGTAGTAGGTCTAAGATGTCCTACAGGGCTAAGCATGGTCTGTGTGTTTGGCACGCTATGCACTTGGTACTCTGTAAACCATTTTTTTAATGATTAACTTGGGTAGGGCCCCAATCTCACTTGATGGAACACATGGAGCACGTTCGTCTAGACTAGAAGTAGCCTTTTCACTCTTAAATTACGGCCGGTCTCAATAACGTATCTACCTTTGATCAACTGTCAAATTAGCTACCAGCTGTAGCTGAAACGTCACGTTTGCTTTTCAAACATGACGTTTCAGCTACTGCTGGTAGCTAATTGAAGGTTTAAGAACAACTTTATTTCTCATAAAGAATTGCATACATAATTCACTTACTGAGAAACAATATCTAAAACTAAGATTAATAATTAGAGCGCACAGATGTACGTATATAGAATAACAAAGCAAAACAGCAAAGAAAAAAAGCAAAAACGCTAATTTGACAGTTGGTCAAAGTTTGATACTTTATTAAAACCGGCCGTTAAGGACCGGACCGGAGGTTACCTATCAGGAGACATAGACTTCGAGAGGAAATTAGTCTACGTACACTGTACGCAAATGCAAGTATGTATACCCAAATGGCTTTGTGTCTATGGGTGCGATGTCCACTATGTAGGTACCGATGGTACATACGACTTGTAATGTTGTCCGATGATGGAATGGAATTAATTCCATCTCATCAGTTTATTTGCACGGATCAGCTCTAAGAATCGCCAAACTGAAGAGGCAGTGGGCACATTGCTCGCAGAACAGATGGTCAATGGGGCCGAAGAGTTCTGGAGTGGCGACCGCGTACCACAAGGTGGACCGATGACCAGGTGAGGGTCACGGGTAGCCGATGGATGCGAGCGACAGGACCGGTTGTTGTGGCGACACGCGCGGGGAGGCCTACGTCCAGCAGTAGACGTCTTTCGGTTGATATGATGATAATGAGCTCTAAGATAATGACAATAGTGTGAAATGATAGGAGACGCTTTGGAATAAGATTTTCACAGGGCTTTGCTTCCCATCAACCATATCTAATCATGTTCAAACAGAAGCCTATTCATAACATTTCCAAAAGGTGAGACGGAAAGTTAATTACACAATCACCGGAAACAAAACAATTATCACTTCAACATACTTGTAATCTACAAATTGTTATCTTCATTAAAATAGCTAGATTTACGTAAAACTTAAAATTTTCAGCTTTCCAAAGTTGAAAATATGTTATGAATTTGCAAGCCTCGCATAATAGCGGGTTCGATTCCCGCGGCACGATTCCCACCGGCGGCCCGGTGAGATAACTGCGGCGCTATTGTTAAACATAGAACTGAGCTCTTTTCAAGGTGGTTAAACTTGTATTACACTTACGTCATGTATTTTAGGAACACGGGTTAAAATCGAGCAAGAACTACTAAAATATATTTGACAACGTTCCGAAAGCCATGAAAAATGTTAAAGTTTCAACGCGATTCTTTCCACGACGTTCCAAATTAAGATGTTACAAAAAAAAAATATTGTTGCGTGATACGGAATTTAGGTTTTTCCCCAAATTGTGTTTCGTTATCATGACCCATGATAACCGCTATATGTATGATTGAAAAAAAACAAGTATTTCGTAGAATAATCTGTAATAACATAACGTAGGTACCAGGTCACAATATCCGGTGATAGTTAGGTCGTAGTGCTCCGAGACTCGGATGTTTAAACTTGAATTAACTACAGGAAAATAGCTGAGTATAATTTATGTAAAATAGTAATTAATTTGACAAATATCTACAACAAACACTAATTATAATTACCATAAATGATATTTATTTTGTAAGTAAGTAGGTTAAACATAACACTTTACACGTTAATCTTTTTGACATTTTTCCGATATGAAACTCCTGTTTTTTATTATATAAATAAATACATTTAAACGATAATCTACGGCCGGTGTCAATAACGTATCTACCTTTAACCAACTGTCAAACAGTAGCTGAAACGTCATGTTTGAAAGGCAAACATGAAGTTTCAGTTACAGTTGGTAGGTAATTTGACAGTTAGTCAAAGGTAGATACATTATTGAGACCGGCCGCCATACTTCTATACTATTTCTATATTAATATTATAAATGCGAAAGTTTTGATGTTTGAATAGATGGATGTATGTTACTCAATCACTTCAGAACGGCTGAACGGATCCTGATGAATTCTGGCACATAGGTAGATTATAATCAGGGATAATACAAAGGATACTTTTTGTATGGTCCCTTGGGATAATTTTCGACACTCACGCGGGCTAAAAACGAGCGACAGTTTTTAATCGATACTTCTATTAAAATAACTCAAAATGTTGTGACATTTCTACATGAAACGAAATGTCAAACGAACTCTACTTAGTCCAGTTCTACGTGGATCGGAAAAATTATAATTAATTAGAATTTAATGAGAAAAATTTAAAATCCACTTAAACTAGAAGGGGAAGAAATCCCCTGCGTTCCAACTTTATATAACACATAAATAAAATCTAGATTGACGGGACTAACTCTTGTCTATGGCTCTCAATCCCCGAATGTTCCCGAAACATCATAAACTTTGCCAAACATAGAAGCACAATGGCGCCAGCGCCACGCACTGACGTCATTCAGCGCCAGTCGTGATTCGTGTGCATATTAACCTAAACGTGACCACTGGCATCTGAAACAGCTGATCGTTAGTGGATTAGGCACAGCCTGACTCAGGATTACGAAGAGCTTTCCTTTTCTTATTATCTGATTCACATACGAAAGAGAAATGAAATTTAATTAGTCTAGACTTTAAATCTTCATTTCCACCGTGTAGCGCTACATCCTGATTAATATTTGACGACACGGTTGGCGCAATGGCTGAGTGTTTGGCTGCTCTGCTGCGTGTCGCGAGTTCGATTCCCGCACCGAACAAATATTTGTACGGCCTACAGATAGTTGTTCCGAGTCTGGCTGTTTGTCTATGTGAGTTTGTGTTTGTGAACACACCCCAGATACAGGATAAATTCCTAATCTGGGGCAAGTTTAAAAAAAATCAAGACGTTTAGCGCTCTGTTGCCTTATTCTTATAGTTACGTTTTACGGCATTTGGGATGGCTTTACGTGCTTTTCGAGGCACGGGGTGTCCACCAACTTCCAAACTTCGGGCTGGTACAGAGAAATCTTTATGGAAAAACCCAATAACACTTTTCCTGGGCCCGGGAATTGAATCCAGGACATCACCTAACCTCACGCTCAGCAGTCGCGGTTTGCGACCACTAGAACAAGGAGGCAATTGTCCTGCAGTGGTCGTCTTTCTTTAAGAGCTGTAGAAAGTGCTGCCTGCCATAGGGACCACTGGGACAAATAAATAAGATAAGTCGGAACTTTTTAACATGTTTTCCTACATTAAAAACTTTTTACAAAAAAATACAACCGACTTCCAAATAAAAAAGAAACCACTACAAAGTATAAAATAACCTTGATTTCGAAAGTCGGTGTTAAAAACAAAGAAACAACCAAATACACCAACTCCCGAAATTAAGGTTATTTTTTACGTTGTACTGGATTTATTTTTATTTGGAAGTCGGTTGTACTTTTTGTAATTTTTTATTTTTGGTGGTACCCTATAACTTTATTTTTAGAGGACTACTGCAAAGTAACAAGAAAACAAAATACGTAATTGCCTTTACTTGGATCTCATATTTTTTCCAGTTATTTCGATTTAAAAACTAAATTACTTAACCGAGTTTGATGAAATTTCTATGGGTCCAATCGGGAAGCATATCCTTTCACATTAAAAAAATCTTTTTCAAATCGGTTATGAAGTCTTTCTGCCCTTATCCTATGTTACTTGGGGTCTTGTCCTGTCAACCGTCACGCTATCACTAACTCCTTTTTCTTTCATATCACTCCTAATACAATCCATCCATCTTTTCTTTGGCCTCTCTCTCCCTGTCCATCCATCCACATTTATATTCATAACTCTTTTAGTAACAAACATAAAAAAAATACAACAAAATTGAGAACCTCCACCTTTTTTTAAAGTCGGTTTAAAAGATCTGAAACATTGTACATTCATCATATTTTGATGTGGTGTACTTGACCCGTTAACAACAAATCCGAGGTGCGTTAGTCATAAAATAAAAACCAGAGCAACTAGTTAATTACCAACTGCAGTACCTAAGTATTTGCATAAGTTGCAAACCAAAAGATAACAATCTCTCGCTTTGAGACAGAAAAACCCATGTTTTGAACAAATAACAAATCAAAATAATGTTTTATGTACAAGGTCGGCTTTGACTTCAAACACAAAATTCTTAAGAAACCTAAGTTTAGAGGTATGCGGAACAGGGTGTCAAGTCCCGCAAGCCTTCCCGAGGCGAAGACAAAAAATACAATCATAAATCCGAAACATACACCCCCCACCCATCATTTCTTTGGTCTTCCTATACTCCTTACGCCATGTTCCTATTAAGATACATATAAGGAAGAACGGTGAAATAATTTAGATGTTCACAGATGACACAACTAAATAATAGTTTTGAAAGAAACAAAATAAATTGTGAAAAAAGATAAACCAGCAAGATATGTATTATCTTGTCAAACCGTCAGTATGTTTGACAGGACGTAAATAGCAACTCGGGAACCTTGACATTTCCGGTCAAGCTACATAAATTTTAACTTTATCAAAAGTGGCTAGCTCTGTCTAAGTCACTCCTGACCTTTACAGTGAAAATGAGTATAAACTGTCGTTCTGATTAGATAAGATTTGATTACTTAAATACGAGTAGGTATCTATAGGGTTATTTTCAATTCATGTACGGGAACCAAGACAAACCAATAAATAGATTATAATTATTTACAATTACCTATACAACTAATTACTTAAACAACTAGACTAATAATCGCGAAATTATGTACAAACGCGTATAAAAACAAAATAAACCATTGGGAATAACAAAATTAATCCACATCGCTGTCAATGGCAAAAGTGCCCAGAACACTGGCAGCATTGCCGCGTTGAATGGGAATGCTGATTCTTTGGCCGAAGTAAAGCCCAGCCCTCTGGTCACGCGAACAGTCGACGAGTTGTTTGCTGATGTCCCGAAAGACTTGGTGAGCACTCGGACCCCATGGGCCTAGTGTTTCAACCCCAAACGGCTCAAATATATAGCTCCTAATATAGTTGTTATATTTGCGCCGTTTAAGATTTTCTGCACCTGCAGCAGCCGCCCAAGCGCAACCCGCCGTGCTAAGAAGATGGGATGAGGAATACAAGGGAATTTAAGGGATTTGTTGAATGAATAACTGCAGGATGCTCAGTGCAAGAAATAATAATTATAATTGGTGTCAACTACACGGGTTAAGTACAGGAAGTGACGTTTTAACAAAAAGGACATGTTGTACACCTTAGCAATTAGTGGTAAATTGCTCATTAAGTGAGTTGCTGCCATGCTGTGATGATCAGGCGCTCCAACAATTCATTAACCATTTTTATGGGTAACTTGTGAATAAAAGCAGACGTCCACTGCTGAACATATTTCAGCAGTATAAAAATGCTGAATATTTATGAGTACTTTTAATAGTCAGGGGTTTCAAATAACCTTGTATGAATTTGAATATTACCAATCTTTCTTGACGACTCCTTAGAGCCTTATATGTAGAACTCAATTGCCGTGCGTTAAACATCTCAACTCATTTTAAAATTATGAAAAACACATGATAGGTACAATAGGAAAAACTTTTTTTAACATTTATATTAACCACCCAAAAAGCGGCCCATTTTCAAAATATATTTACCGCCGTGACAGATTTAATTTTTCAAAAAACGTCAAAAAAAAAACGAATTGTCGGACTTATTTTTTTTTTAAATTTAATATGGGTTTACTCTTGACTCTAGTCTAGGTCATAGATGACAGAGACAAAGTCGACGATGGAGCGAGCTTACCCAGAAGAAGCCTGTTCACTCTAATTTTGAAGAGATTAGGGTTGTATGCGTTCGGAAACACAGACGCAGGCAGAGAGTTCCACTCCTTTGCTGTGCGCATTATAAAAGACGTAGGGAAACGTTTAGTGCGAATTGGTGGAATAGCAACAAGGTAAGGATGGTAACGTCTGTGCGTCTAGATGTCCGATGGTAGAAGGGGGCCAGTGGGATGAGGTCGTGGAGTTCCTGGACACTCTCCCCGAAGTACAATCTGTAGAAGACCGACAAGCAGGCAACCTTGCGGCGATGAGCCAAGCTGTGAAGCTTGGCATCCACCAGTTTTACGTCGCCAATGAGCCTTTTAGCTCTGCGTTCCACCGAGTCAAGCGCGGCAAGTTGATATGTAGCTGAGCCATCCCAAAGGTGGCTGCAATACTCCATGCAGGATCGGACTTGTGCTTGTGCTTTACTTATCACGTTATTGAAGCAAAGAAGCGAATTATATTATGTGGCACGTCAAGCCCCTCCTACTTCAATACATCAGCATGTCACCCCACTGACATTACTTTCACTCAAATATTACAAACATACGTTCGAAACTTATTACTAGTTATTAAATGTCAACGAAACTGTAAATACGTTTACAGACGTTTTTAATTAATTTAAATTCCCAATCTTAAATTCTGTCTCGATATGTAGTTTACTAGGAATTTAGACACTCTTTATTCTATTCATATCTCTGACCACAAAAATAACATGTCTCGTTAACCATACTTAGTGCATCCACCAAATATGGTTAACTACTTAAATTCCTCTTACGTAGTTGACTTGTAACCTTTGAACCAAATATGAGACGATGCGATCAAGTTAAATCTGATGAAACACGAGGTACTTGACGGTCTTGACACTTTAATTTGAAACGAAATGCCAATGAAACTGAATACTATAATCATTATAGATAATAATTACCTACCTATTAAAATATTATCTAGCTAGACGTTTAAGTACTGTCGGTAAAATTGATTTTCTATACCTACCAATTAAAATATTTCCTTTCTCACGTTCAGCGTATTTTTATCTGACTTCAAAAAAGGAGGAGGTTCTCAATTCGGTTGTTTTTTTTGTGTTTGGTACCTCATAACTATATAACTAACTACCTAATTTATAGATTTTTTTTCTAAATACTTTCCGATTGGTCACATAGAAATTTCATCAAAATCGGTTCAATAGTTTGATTTTTAAATCAAAATAGCTGGGAAAAATATGTCATCCAAGTAAACGAAATTGCGTATTTTGCTTTCCTGTGACTTTCCAGTGGTGTTGTTAGGTGTGGGGTACCTACAACTAAAAAGTGAAATATTTTTTTTTTACAAAAAAAATACAACCGACTTCAAAAAAAGAAAAACAATACAACGTATAAAATAACTTTAATTTCGGTGTTAAAAATACGAAGAAAACACCAACATTTGGAAGTTCGTGCCTTTTTTTTTAAGTCGGTTGAATTTTTCTGTAAAAAGTTTTTATTCTTTAAAATATTATCAGGTAGGATTTTGCTTCTTCTTCTCTTGGAATCGATGGTGACCCCAAAATACTTTGTGCCGAGAAGGTGTCTACGTTTATAGCGGCATCTGTGACATTAGGTCCTGAATGGAGGTGTAAGGTCACTAAGAGCAATCCGACAAGTGAGCCATATTCCGGATTTTGCTACATATATTTCTTTACTAAGTTAAACCATCACCATATCTTTATAACTATTCTTTTCTATATTTTTATGTGGCAATCAAAGCCGATGTCGGTTATTCTGCCAATGTCTTAAGTAAATTGGAACAGCAAGCGTACATATTATTAGTTATAAAAAAAAACCGGCCAAGTGCGAGTCGGATTCTCACACGAAGGGTTTCGTACCATAAACTGAACGATAAAAACACATTTCTTAAATATGGGCCCTCTTTTATTTTAAATTTTATTTTATTTTATTATTAGCAATAGAAATACACATTCGAAAATTTTAACTGTCTACCTATTACAGTTCTTGAGATACAGCCCCCTGACAGAAGGACGGACGGACAGCGGAGGCTTAGTTATTACTAAGCCTCCGCTGTCCGTCCGTCCTTCTGTTCCGTTGGTTACCCTTCGGGTACGGGACCCTAAACAAAAGAAGGAACTAAATTGTTCCTTTGCTAGGAACAGTTAAACACTTTCTGGGTTGGTACAACAACGGAAATAGAAAAATATATATACATATATTATTAAACATTGTTAATACTTTAAAAAGATAAATTATATGCCACATCCACGCTGACAGTGGTTTGGAGTTATGCATGACTCATAGCTTTATAATATTGCGACGGATAAAAATCATTACACCATTTAATATTTGCTTGAAGTTTTATTATTTGACATTTAATTTTAATTTAAAAATACTCTTCCACTATCAAATAGGTTTTCGAAATAAATGATATGCAGGTTGTATAACTTTAGAAAAAATATCTAAAATAAAATCATTATCAAAACCCTTTTTTGTAAATGTTTAAAATTGATGCTAACGATGTTTTCCTATAAATACCAAACTAACTAAAAATAATAAATGATTGTTCTTTCTATTAGTAAACAATTCTGGCCCACAAATAATTCCAATATCAAAACATAATTTCTGTTTGATCAAATAAAGTTTTAATTGATCTAATTAATAATCCCACAGCCTTGAACACAATGGTCAATATTATGCCTGTACTGAAGTTGTTTTATAGTACAAGTGCGCGGTAATACGTGAAAACGTTAATGTTTTGACGTATTCAAACGACTTATCGGCTGAGTGTGACTCATGCAACTTGGATTTATCGCTCGCTCGACTCGCGCGCATCTGGTGTCAGGTTTAATCTATCCAAACCCATTTAGATACTCGGTTATTGTAATATAGTTTTGGAAAACACCAGCCGGTTGATTCTGGGTACATGCACCGTGAAAATTTAGGTGAAGTCAACATAAAGTGTGTTCGGTGTTTTCACCGAACATCTTAGTAAGCAATATCGGCGTAACGCGTTGACCTAATTTCCTTTCTTATTAAACACAGTTTTTACTTTTAACTTTACATTATATTCAGTGCACTTTGGTCTACCGCGTTAGCCGGGTGTATTCTAACATTTTATCAACATTTAATTTAACATTTTAACATTAAGAACAGTTTGAGAGTGACTCGATAAATAGTGTTCAAACATAACATTTGTTTCTCCTCAAAAACACCGACACCTTGCTACGTACCCCGACAAAGTGAGCTGTCAATCCATGCAATCAAGATAGGATGACAGTTCACTTCAAGCTCGCTCCACCTATGTTTTCACAGAGAGAGATTTACAGTAGTGCGATTCTGCCGGATGATTCTGTAAACATGTCGAAGTGAAGGCTTGGGTGAAGTGATCACGAGGTTAGCTGTCAATCCATGTAATCAAGATAGAATGACAGCTCACGTTGTGATCACATGACATCTTTGTGAATGGACAGTAGAGTCTTTTAACTGTAATGTTGACGTTCAAAAGTGCCTTTTAATGGCCTAATTGGAATAAACGTTTTGACTTTGACTTTTGAAGTCGTTACAAAAGCTTGTATATTATAAATCACATATATAAATAACAGACCACTGCGCCAACCGTGTCGTTAATTAACATAACTATACCAACTCATATCTGCAATCGATCAAACTTAACACCAGTCTTAAGGGATCATAATTCGAATCTTTTAACACAATAAAACATCTGATTACCCTGAAACACATAAGAACATTAAAACGCAATTACGCACAAATGCGTTTGACCTTAGATTAAGTTTATCGGTTAGAAGTAAGTTAGTATCTACATAGAATTGTTTAATGAATGAGCAAGGTAACATTCTATAATAAAGTATGATAAGTGATTGACCCTTATTTACTGGTTAGATATGATGACTGGCCTGTTGGTCGAGTGGTTAGTGACCCTGACTGCTAAGCCGGAGGTCGTGGGTTCGATTCCCACCCAGGACAAATCTTTGTGTGATGAACATGATCATTTGTTCTGTGTCTGGGTATAATTTTTCTATAATATGTATGTATTAAGAAATATATAAGTATGTTTATCAGTTGTCTGGTTGCCATAGCACAGGCTCTGCCTAGTTTGGGATCGGATGACCGTGTGTGAGTTGTCCCAAGATATATATGAATATATATATATATGAGATATTATCGATGCGACACAAATTAAATGCAAGTTAAGTGGTGTGATGAACTGGTGACAATTTACTCATTTGCTGGGGAGTTTGTTGCGACACTACTTCCCAGCTTTGACTCTTGGAACAACATGGTTTTGAAGAACTGGCATCATGCCAAAACTTTGAGGTTTCAATAGTGCTGGCACTCAGCGTAATTTGAACAAATAACTTTTGGTTTTGAATGACATTTCCTAAGAGTATTACCACACTAATCGAGCGATCGCCGATCAATGATAGAATGGATTAGTCGACGGCGATCAATAGTTTCTATTTGTGTAGTAGAAACAATCGATCGCCGTCGATCGATGGTAGAATGAATTAGTCGACGTCGATCGTTTCTACTTCTTTCTTCGATCAGTCAAAGCTACCACACCAATCGATCAACGTTGATCGATGTCATCGATCAACATCGATCGACCCGGGTGATAAACAATTAAGCGACCGTCGATCGATGCTATTAGTGTAGTAACACCCTAACGCGCGTGTAATTGTCGCAGTAATTATACCATCGTTTATCTTCCAAAAATTGGGTAGAATTACCTCAGTATGAGATAAGTGTATTTGGCGTTAAAGAAATTTTGTGACACAGGTTTATAGGTCCATAGAATTTAATTTATGGTAACAAAATATATCATCATAAATTTCTTTAAGTGGTAAATGATAATTTTAATATTTAGTGTAGTGTTTTCTTTTATTTATTTAGTTTTATATACCTATATATATATATAT